>JAUOBW010257320.1:0-11204 GCA_032360285.1 Lepidozona retiporosa | reverse complement strand
TTAAAGATTTTTACACGAAATAAAAAGCATTGTTCATCATTTTTTATTCTCTTTAATATGAGCTTAACTTGTCAAAGCACTTAGGGATCCCTTTAAAGGGATCCCTAAAGTACTCTGACAAGTTGAGCTCATATTAAAGAGAATAAAAATTAATGCTTTTTATTTCGGGTATAAATCTTAAACGGTTCTAGATATCTGAGTTTTAAATTTCAGGAAAAATGTAAACTACAGTACTAGAGGCTTTAATTTTGGAAATTATGTTATCACATTTAGAAACAAAACCAATGCGTTTTTACAGATAAAAGTGTAATGCTAAAATATGGCTATGCTAAATGTGATGTCGTACTTTAAAGTCAGAAACTTTCGCGGAAGAAACTTTCGGGATTTAGCGAATTTTAGGCCAAATCGCGAAAGTTTGACTCCGCGAAAAATCCTAAGAGCCCATTCGCGAAAGTTTATTCTCGCGAAAAAAAGTATTTTATCGTTTGTCTCTTATTTTTTTAATGCTGGAATAGTTGGAGAGCATTAAAATGAAAATAAATTGTTTGAAATTGTGATTATCGAATGTATTTGGACAGTGTACATTAAAATGTGCCATTTTACACTGTATTTCATCATTCAAATGTGTTTTTTTATAGAATAAAATTAGCCATCTTCCCTTCCAATCGCGGAAGTTTATTCTCGCGAAAAATGTAGGGTCATTCGCGAAAGTTTATTCCCTAAATTTCGCGATTTTTTCAGATCGCGAAAGTTTCTGACTTTAAAGTAGTTTCCAAAATTAAAGCCTTGTTTACATTTACCCTGGAAATTTAAAACGGTGATATCTAGAGAACCGTTCAAGATTTTTACACAAAATAAAAAGCATTCTTCATAATTTTTTGTTTTCTTTATAATGAGCTCAACTTGTCAGAGTACTTAGGGATCACCAACTTTTTTTGTATATTTAGCTAAGAATAGCAACCTTTCGATGAATGCTTTTTATTTTGTCTAAAAAAACTATGTTCGCTCTCGAGATATCTTACATTTTGTGAAAATAAAAATGACACTTAAATGAAATCACAAGGCCTGGTTTGACATCAGAGGGCTATGATAAATTTTAGAAATAGCATTTCTGATATGAAGTCAGTAAATATATTCTTAAATGAAATCACAAGCCTGGTTTGATGACATCAAGAGGGCTATGATAAAATTTTAGAAATAGCATTTCTGATATGAAGTAAAATAAATATGACATTCTATAAAACTGAAATAATGATTTTGTGAAAAAAAAATTCAAAAGTTATTTGTATTTGCAAGAATTGTTAGATATTTTTATATAATTTTTAAGCTATATTTATATGGCCTAAACTTGGTTTTACAGTCTGAGTCTGTGGTTCAGGTATTGGACATTGCAAGAATAAATTGCTTTACGAATAATGAATATGCTAATATGTATTGTAACTTGGTAGCATTTTTTCTGTAAAAGGACCATGTAAGATTTTTTTCAGCATACCGTTATAAAAACGTCAGCATCAAATTCGGCATTAATTGTCGATGCTTATTTAGGCTGCCTTTTTAGGGATTTCTCTACAAGTTGTTTAAAAGAAAAAAGCTATTACTTGAATAGTTGTCAAGTCCCCTCCCTGTTTTATTTGGACATTTGAATTATGTTTATTACATAATTTCTATAGAAAAAGCGTAAATTAAATTTTTATAACCATTTTAGTATATTTTTTAATTCTTTCGGTTTGAATCGATTCAAAATATATTTTAATACGTTTCTGTATGCAAAACTTTGAATTCAAAGTAATTCAATAAATACTTAACTTCATATTTTCACCTAAAAACTGCCTTTGTAAACTTAGATAGAGGGGTTTACCCTATATAAATTTAAATATATATAAATATTTTTTAGGATGATGATGAAATTCTTAATTGAATACGCAAATTTTAAGAAGGTTGGTGTTGTGGACATATCAACCACTGATAAACTACGTGCCACCATTACTAATTCCTTTGCTCGGGTACCGAATTTCCCATCATCTTTCAATATTCAATATTTCCATAAAGATTTCGAAGAATATGTTGACATGGATGATGTTGACGACCTACAAGACCGAAAAGGAGATAAATTGAAAATAATTTCCTTAGTTGTTGAAGAAGTTGATAACGTTAATCCAGAAGCTGATAAGATTGATCTCACCGAAAATGAGCAAAATGAAATATCACGAGGTGCAGATTCTCAAAGTATAGAAGCTAATAATGAAAGTCAACAAAATGATCAAATAACGTCACGGTAAGCAAACTCATTGGCATAGACCATTATTTTTACAGGGTGACAGCCGACCGAGAAAACCTTGACAGGCCTTCATAAATTAAAATCATTCCGTACACGTAAGACGTGCGTGCACTTCGCGCACACGTTCGTAAGCGTGCGCGCAATTTATGAAGGCCTGCTTGAAATGAGAGTAGTGGATCTTGATAATCTTGAAAAAATTATTGGATCCGAGAGGGATCCTATAAAATGACCCCTGTTCGTCCGTCTGTCTGTAACAGCTTCTTCTCAGAATCTGTTCATTAGTTTTTTCTGAAATTTTGCAGAATGGTGGGGGATCATAAGTGTAGAAAAGTGACAAGAGTCGGATTTTCCAAAAAAATTCTCGGGGCCCGGGCCACGCGTTAAATCGCTTAAAATCAAGGTTTTTCGAGTTTTGCGCAAACACTGTCCATTAATTTTTTTAAACTTGTGCGAAATAAAAATATAAAATTTTTCTGAGTTTCTCGCGAAAACCGCATGTTCGGGAAAATTCTCGTTCCTGAGTTACGGGCCAAAATGCTCTCGGCCAATCAGATTGCTCGATTTTGAAATTCTAATATCTCAAGAACCGCTTGGCCGTTTTGGATAATTTTTTGCATGGTGAAATAAAATAATTATAGAAACTCATTAGTAAACTCCTCCACTGTCGATTATCACCCGTTACCATGTCATGTCATGTTATTTTCAGTCATAACCCTTAAAGTTTTATTCCATTTTTAGTAATTTTCATTTACGTTCCCTCAGGACAGACCATTTTTTCCCATGGTTGTAGCTGTGGACTAACCATTTTTTCAAAAAATTATTGAAAATGACCTGCTTTCTAAGAACAGCCATAACTTTTGAAGTAAAAGTCCATAGGTAGTCAATGAGGGCTCATTTGAAAGATAAAATATCAAATTATTTTTTTAATTTTTTTTTTAAATAAAATGGCGGCCATTATGACTCTACCCAGGCCTCTAAACTTGGATTTCCTTAAAATTTTGTCGTTTTTCTACAAAAAACACCAGAAAAATGCATTTTTTTTGGAGAAAAAAATCTAACTTTTTCCTCCGAAAAACTGCCTCCAACCATGTTAATGAAGTTTGTGTACACGTTAAACTTTCTCTCCAATCTATATAGATGTTTTCTTAGTCATTTGTTTCAATGCAGAAGCAATATTATAGCCAGAAGAAGTCAAAACATCCCTTTGATGGAGCTTCTTGAATTTTGGTCACCAATTTGTTTGTTATTGTCTCGTTGCCGTGCGGATTTTTTTACGGCAAACGATTGGATATCGTAGCTATATATCTGTTGAACATATTTCACTCGTTTGCAGTAGATATGGGCCGTTACAATGGTGTTAAGTAATGGTGTTATGGATCGCGTCAATATACTCGTCTCGTCTTTTTTTACAGGATCGCCAATCGAGTAAATATACTTGATTCGTCTTATTTACAGGATCGCCGATCGAGTAAATATACTCGATCCTCACCACAAGGGTTAATAAATTGCCTTGGAAATGAATGGAAATCAAAGATTTTAAATTAAAAAAATCACAAGTCGTCGCGGCTCATATGTGGTTTTAGCATGAGGGAATTAATGAGATAAAAACCATTAACAAAAAAAAACTTAGTTTGTGTATTATTATAATATAAAGTTTTCCAAGATTGTTAAATATGCAAATTTAAATGGATCATCTATTCATTTTATAGTAAAAAATTTGATTCCATTAATAAGGTAATAAATATTTATCAATCTTTTGATTTTATTGATAATATTTTACGGCATTAATCACGCGTGACTTTGTTGTGACAATTCATGTGTAAAGTAATAACACACTTTCATATAACGTTTATATTAATATTCTAATATGGTATAATCTTATAATACGTTTAGACCCTTATGTGAGTATATCACTAAAGCCTTTTATCCTTATTAGCCATATTGTGAAATATTTTGTATTTTTGTTGAAAATATGATATACTTTATTAATGTTTTGTCTGGTTATAAACCTATTATCAAATTCTATTTAGGGTGACATCATCGGAGTTATCAAAAAAGTTGACGACAAATGGCTGGAGGGAATTTTAGGGGGACAGTACGGAATATTTCCAGTCAATTTTGTCCAGGTAATAACATGTTTCAGTTCACAAAAACATTCAAGCTTTGTGGAAATGTTAGTTCTAGTTAATTCCCATGGGACCATATTAGGTAATTCCCACTCTATAAAATGTTACTGTACCCTGCTTTACTTCATATAGGATTAATTAATTTCCTGAAAATATATCTATCCTCATGATTAGGCATTGTTCCACATCCCGTTTTCTTTAACTTTAGGATTTCCAGGGCAATTCTTTTAAAATCCTGATTAAAAAAATAAGATTAAATAAAATTCCATTGCCACTTCCATCATCTGATTCCATGTTATGAAGCATTTCTGACCTAACACTTTCCTGGAAACCACATTGATGCTAAAATTATGTATTATAAAAGGTTCAACAGGTCTAACTGTGGAATATATTAAAATTCCTTGAACTAAATCACAATTTTATAATTAAATTTTCACATTGTCATACAGTTATTGTTTAAATTGGATCATTGCTGTAAGTAATCTATAAGGAATTTATATACACAAAATATACGACCTCAAAGGCGAATTATATCATCAAATTAATTCCATATTAATATCGGCCAAAGAATTATTAAGATAAATAATTTTAATTAAAAACTCTTCTTATTACTCCTATTATGATATCTCGTAATATACCATAAATTTCCTGTCCTATTTAGCTGATTAAAATTGTACCCCGAAAATTGTATCAATGGTCCTACAAATCCACACCCGTTTGTGGGTACTAAAAGTTCAGGTAAAAAATTGTCTGTCGAAAGTTTTATGTTCATTAAATAGCTTGTTAGAAACTGAATTTGCCCAATTATATAACGAGTATATGTATGTATTACCATATATGAAATTATTTTATTTGTGGTTCGTTCGTTCGTACTTTCATTTCATATATTTACCATCTTTGGGACATAAATTAACGCTGGTATGAAAAAAAATGAATTAGTGTGACTTAGACACAAAGTCACAAAATTATATGTTTTAAAAATCATGGTGGTACTCAAATCTAAATTTCTTCTAAATTTTATATGGTGATATACAAAATCTAACATTTTTCCAAATAAAGTTTGGGAAAAAGCGAACAATGCTTATAACTTTAGCTATTTATAATAGAAATATTTTTTACAAAATTTTATGAATATGGTGTCGATTCAAAAAATCACCTTAAATATAGCTTTCCAGGCAGGGGTTTAATGGTTTCTAAAGTACTATTGGTTCCAAAGTTACGAGAATATATACCTAAATTGTGTAGATTTTTGTGAATTTTGTCAGCAAAAAATCATACTAAATTTGTCGGCATAATAGGGAAATCCCATGAATGAAGTTATAATGAGGCGAGTTTCTTTAAATGATTGCAGATTTTATCCTGGATGCAACTTTTGATGAACGTACAGGATGAAGTTTGTGTAAGTTAATTCGCAAAAATTAATGTCACGAAATCCATTTTTATGTATGATATATATTTTATGCCACCAATCATTATACAGTTCAACCTCTATATAGCAGACACCATCGGTAAAGTATTACAGGTTCCATGCCATCCTTCCTAACAAAAGTGTCCGCTATAAGGAGATTCAACTGTATATCCAAAGTCCACAATTTTGATTGTGTTCTCCTGAAATATATTTCAATGATTTATTCCTAAGAATAGAGGGTCGGCAAATAAGAGATTGGTTAAATGATTATATTTTATAGTTAATCTATGTTTGTTTAGTTAAACCATGCTGCTACGAAAGTGATGCTAGTAGATGAATCGAGCAGTAGCGGTAGTTCTTCGGATGAAGAATCGGATGCAAGAAAAAGAAAGTGTCAATCAAAACAACAGCGTGCAAAATTTAAAAAGCAAAATTCCACACCAGTAGTGTCACCATGGGTTAAGTTGGAAGAAGGTGAATGCAGCCAGAAGAGAAATACAATTCACATTGAAAATCCTTCAGAAGATGAAAGAAGAATTGTAAATGAAAATATTGATGATGATTTCAGGACACGGAAACGTTCAGTCAGTGCATCATCAACCTGTGGAAGGAGAGTATCCGATCAACAGGTAAATATTATGTATAGCATTTGGAATGTTCCTATATAATCTCTAAGATCTGATTTCATCATTTTTGTGAAATATATTTAAATTATATATATTTACAATCATAAATGGATTCTGCGATGGATTTTTATATTCCAAATTCTTCCTTTAGAATTCACTTTTTTAAATTTGAACTAGACAATTTGTTTCACTCTGTTTCGCTTTTAATCATTTTTTAATTTTTCTTAGGATTCCCGTTCCCTGGCAAATACTGCAATCATCAATAATGCAATCCGTACTTCGAATGAACAAATGAGCCAATTGCGCACATCAAACGAACATATGAGTGTATCATCCTCTGCTACTTGCAGCCTGCAGTCTATTACCAACTCGGCTACAAGTAGCCTTCAATCAATTACAAGCTCTGCTGCGGCGAGCAGTAGTCTTCAGTTGATTATTCCACCCCCTGTAAATCCTCTAACTACTTCGATCGGCAGCCGCTCGCCAACCAACTCATCTCCAATGGGAATAGAGGATACGTAAGTAACTACTCAATAACTAATAAAACAAAGTTTTAGTATACATTTCCAAACTAATGAATAATTTACTTATTTTAATGAAATGCTGTTTGGTTGCATTCACAAAATCGTGGATCAGCGAGCTTATATTTTTGATTTTTATTTGAATTCGAGGCCCCTGTGAGTTGCTCATGAGATCAAATCCCAGTAACATGGCATTAATATGTCATTAATCTATCTAAGTTTTGGATTTATTTCAGGTGTGTCTGTGTAATTAAAACCATGAAGTACCATAGGTGTGTGTACGTTATTTTTATCTAATGTTGCGCGAGGCTTACGTTATTTTTATCTAATGTTGCGCGAGGCTTACGTTATTTTTATTTAATGTTGCGCGAGGCTTATGTTATTTTTATCTAATGTTGCGCGAGGCTTCTTACCACGGTGGAATCCGCCCCCAGTTATATCATTAGAAGTAAAAATTAGCTCATTTTCCCGTGGAACAATCACTCCTTATCACAGCCCATATGCTGTTAAACTTAAACATTGTAAAAACGAAGACATTATAACGTCAAATACGTTTTAATCAAATGTTTATAAAATTAAAGTTTTCAGATATTTTGCACTGCTCATATTTGCACTCTCATATTGCACTGCTCGTATATTGCACTGATATGGGATTATGCACACCCTCTCGACCAATCAGATTCGATATATTTTTACGCCTGATGATATACTATAATATCGTATTTTACCTTATTTTGTTGTAAAATTTCATTTCATGGATTTCATCTTTATGAGCTTGATTATGCTGATCCAGGTGTAATCAAGTTTGTCTACTCCAAATCCCATTAATTTTTCGAGCCCTGGAATCCAGACTGGGCATTGTTATTAATAAAACCGCTGTACGGAATTACATCTAAAGGCGTTGAAAAACTTTGTTTATTCTAAGAAGCGAGCATGGTAATTATACTAAATCTGCATATCTATACATCGATAGAAAGCTTAAACTTGAGTTCACAGGACGGGAGTATACGATCACTTTAATAAAAGTTGTTATATCGTTCGTAGAAGTGATAGATATTCCAGTGGCTTAACTGCTATGGCGATTGAATTGAAAACAATCAAAAGTGAACAGAAAAAAGAATTGCACGGAAAAATCCTGTATTTAGAAGCGATACTTTTAAAACCAATAGATAAGTCAAAATTCGACGAAATATCGAAGAATATTAGTTATGCTGTGAATTACTTTTTATTTATTCATTACAGGTTGTACTCAACATCATTTTTATCGCATTGGTAAAGGCAAATAATTCAATCCCTAGCACAACGACTTGCAAATCTCATACGAGGACTTCTTCTAGTCGAAGAGAGCATTAGAGTTTTACCGTAGAGTTCTTTGTTCGTCAAATTTACACACGAATTTAACATTTATTACGCGTCTGAGTAATCGTTTATACCATACGTTTATACTAGATAAAATTTTCTCAGTAATTGTTCAAGTTTCAAAGCCGTAAAGAAAATTCCTTCGACGCAAGATATGAAAAAGCTCATTTTTAGATTACGAGTTGATGTGGATTTCCAAAAGACGCCTTGCTTTTGATATGCATGCCATGCAGACACACTCCTTATTTTAAAATCGTTATAAGAGTCAGGAAGTTGGGATCCCAAATATTTATATGACGAGGCATGTCTGAGTTGATTGGTGGGCAATGTAGTTACTGGGTCAGGATTATGTATATTTATTTTAATTATTTCGGTTTTTGATTCTTTGAGATGGAGAACTACGTTGCTAGCTGCTCTTTCATCATGATGGGGGATTTCATATGCTTTTGCTATGGATTCTGACAGATGTCATCTGCATAGCTTAGATCATCTAGTCGAAGCTTGAATTGTCTAGAGTTATTGCTAACGATTCCCGGTTCATCTCCAGAGAGTTCAAATGCTTGTCTAAGAGTAAAATCTAACAAGATCAGGAATATAAATTGTGATAAGATATCACCTTGAAGTATTCCAGCTAAAATAGTAAAGCTCTGTCTTCCCGTCCGAAGTTAGTACTTAATGCTAAGCAACGCTTCGTTAATTAACGTTATTGCGTTGATAATAACTTCTGTTATATACCATACATATGCTTCAAGAATCAGAATCATTATTTCCCTATGTATATAATGGAATTCCTTTGAGAAGTCAATGAATAACTTTGTCAACATTAAGTGTTGTTCCCTTATATCCTCTATGATACTTCCTAGAGCAAATATATAATCTACGAAATCCACATTGGATCAAGCTCTAATAGTATTACACTAGATTAAGTCATCATTAGCTTGCATTTTTTTAGTTTAATAGAACTCCTGTAGAATGTCGTGAAGAGGATAACAGACTTTTTAAAGTCTATAACAGTATGCGCAGCAGGGCTAGAGAATTATATCGAAGAAATTTGCAAAAATATATTATCAAGCAAGGTTTTGAATGCCGAATCATTTGTAATGCCACAAATCATTTAGAATATTTTTATTTTTTGTTTGGAAAATAATATTTTAATTTTATATTTTGATCTGTATGGAAATAATTTACGAATAAAACTGATGCATTCACAAATGTTGATGTCACTCCGAAAATTGATATATTTCATTTTTTTAATACTACTAATTAAAGGAATAAATTTTTTAGAATCGTTCGAGTCTTTAAACAGCATTTGGATAGTACAGTACTTTACCATTCCTGAATTTTTTGAAAAAAATCATCTAATCCTAATTCAGTCACCGGGATTAATAGGATTAAAAACATGTCTTTGTTTTCCTCTTCATTTTAAGATAGACATATTGTGAATTCAAAAATGATCAGTATTTAATTATCTTTCCAACGAATACCCTCATGTATTATTATAATTTTTTAAATCGGTGGTTTGATTGGGGCAATTGAGTATATTTTAACATTTGTATTTTAATTCAAAAACTATACAAGAACTTTTATAACCCTTTTAATTATAAAACTTTATGCCTGAACCAATATATTCAAAATTATTAATATTACCAAATTATTTAAATTATTTTTTATCAAGTCCTAGAATCGCCTCCTTCGGCAGGTAGTATGGGTCAATATCATCCATTTATGCCCAATTAACATCATGCAAAAATAATTATGGAACTGGTTTCAAGAAAATTGAGAAATTGTCATTTTTGGTCAAAATAATTGTAATTAATTCAAATTTTATTGATTTTGTTGTTACAATAACTCAAAGAGTTTTTAACAGTTGCCCATATTGGTCAAAAGAAGCCCCTAAGGGCCTCTAACATCATGCAAAATTTAAATAAAATGATAACATCGTTTTGCAGAAAATTGAAAAAATATAATTTTTAGTGTATTTTGTCAGGCTCATAAAATATCATATGAAAACTTTTAAAAAAGTAATAAGCGAATTTCGTGAAAAATTCAAAATCGTTGATTTTGGATCCAAAAACCTATTTTTTACTCATTTAAGGATGCTCGGAAACGAGAATTTTCGGCAGGTGGTCATATGGCTCAACGTTTTCCCTCTATTTTCCTCTAACTTCATGTACAATTAATAAAAAAAGTGATGAATATACTTTGAGAAAAATTCAAAAACGTTGAAAACCCCATTTTAATACAAAGTTGGGCCTAGTACCTAAATACGAGAATTTTCGGCAGGTTGTCATATGGCTCAAAAGTTTCCCACTATATTCCTTTATAATTCATGCAAAATTTAAAAAAAGTGATGAACGGATTTTGAGAAAAATTCAAAAACGTTGAGTAAAATTTTTAGGTCCAGTACCGAAAAACAAGATAATTTTCGGCTTGTGGTAACACGGTTTAAATGTTTTCCTCTATGTTCATCTAACTTGATGTAAAATTAAAAAAAAATGTAATTAATGAATTTTGAGAAAATTTCAAAAACCTTGAAAAAACCTTTGAAGGAAAATGTAGGCTCAGTACTAAAAAATCTGAATTTTCGGCAGGTGGGCGTAGGGCTCAAAAGTTGCCCCTCTATGATCCTCTAATTTTATTCAAGATTTTAAAAAAAGAAAAAGAAATACTTTGACAAAAATTCAAAAACGTTGAAAAAACCCTCTTTTAGGGCAAACTTAGAACCACTACCGGAAAACGAGAATTTTCGGTAGGTGGTCATGAGGATCAAAGTTTCTCTGTATGTTCCTCTAACTTTATACAAAATTTAGAAAAATAATAATGAACGGTTTTTGAGAAAAATTCAAACGCCTTGATTTTCGGCATAAAAACCCCTGTTTTTAGGGC
>JAUOBW010257209.1:0-11206 GCA_032360285.1 Lepidozona retiporosa | reverse complement strand
GAGGAAATGCAGGGGTATAGTAAGTATATCCAGAGAGGTGAGGAGAGAAATTTGAAAGGGTAATTAGGAGAGGTTGGAGGTGAAAGGGAAATTGGAGAGGGTAATTGGAGGGATATTTGGAGGGTATTTGTGGATAAGTCTAAACAGGAAGTGTAGGTGTAAGTGTAGGTGGGTAAGTGGAAGGAGTTGGGGGGAGATTGGAGGGCGATGGTAGAGAAAATATAGGGGGTAGGTGAGGTGCAAGGGGAAAGGCAAAAAATGAAATAATGGGGAGTGATAGAAGGACATAAGGGGAAATTTAAAAGGGTCGGGGTAGGTCAATGAGGAAGGTAAGCAAACATGTTTTTGGAAGGGGGGGTTGGGGTAGGTGATTATGGAAAGTAAGTAAATGTGTTTGTAAACAGAATCAAAAAGTAAATGTTTTAAAGGGAAAAGTGGCGGGGACGTGAACCAAGTCTTGTGGAGAAATTTGTGTTACCAATGTTTTATGTAATAAGAATTGTAATGATGAAGTGGTTAATGTGAGAAACATGGCATTATCTAATCATGATATTAACAGTTGTTGAAACATTGTGGTGTAAATTTTGTCGTGAAATAGTGAAAATCCACAAAAAACAATGTGGCAGGTCAGCCAAGAATGATTGTAAGTAATTTTATCCTAAAACAATGCTATGAGAAAAGTGCCAAAAACACAAGCAATACGTGATGTGGAATGGGGATAAAATGATTGTTAGTCATGGATGAATATTAACCATTGAGTTAGAGCAAAACACGGTGTAAGAGGTCCTGTCTACAAATAAGAAAATCAGTGAATTGTGTGTCGAAATAATAAAATGTTCTTAAAGGGGGGCGATACAATGTGGAACAAAGACCAAGTGACTAATTAGTGGTGGAGAAATTGCCTTTAATTGGGGTGTTTTGAAATGTTCGAAAATTAAGGTTGGCAGTCGGGAGATGAGAAAATAAATCTTGAATAAGAGATGATATAACAGTGGGTTAAATGTGAGAATCCATAAGACCCAGAGTCAATAACCTCACATAGCTTGGAATAAGCGTTTAGTTTGTTGGCAAGCCAAATATAAGAATCCATGATATGCAGAATAGACTCACATTGTTTATAAAAATTGTGTAGTATGTTCTCAAGCCAAATCTAAGAATCCCTGATGCCCAGAATAAACTCACATTGCTTATAAAAAGCGTGTGTTTCGTTGGCCAGCCAAATGTAAGAATCTATAATATCCAGAAAAAACTCACATAGCTTATAAAAAGCGTGTAGTTTGTTGGTAAGTCAAATATTAGAATTGATAATAACCAGAACAAACTCACATTGCTTATAAAAAGCGTGTAGTTGGTTTGCAAGCAAAATGTGATAATCCATGATGCCCAGAATAAATTCACATTCTTATAGAAAGCGTGTAGTTAGTTGGCAAGTCAAATATGAGAATCCAAAATGCCCGGAATAAACTCACATTGCTTATAAAAAGCTTGTAGTTTGTTGGCCAGCCAAATATAAGAATCCCTAATGCCCAGAATAAACAACCTCATGCTTAGAAAAAGCTTGTAGTTTGTTGGCCAGCCAAATATGAGAATCCATAAAAAGCCGGATAAACTCACATTGGCAAGCCAAATATAATATAAGAAACTATAATACCCCGAATACACAGGTCAGCCCGGAATGATTGTAAGTCATTTTATCCTAAAACAATGCTAAGAGGAAAAGTGCCGGAAACACAAGCAATCCGTAGTGTGGAAAGGGGCTAAAATGATTGTTGGTCATTTGCTCTTAAAACAAGATAATATTTACTTAAAATAAGAACATTGTGGGAAATATGTCTGAAAATGTGAAAATTATTCTTTGCAGTAGGGAAAGGATGAATATTCACCATTGTATTAGAACAAAACACGTGTGTCGAAATAATAGATTGTTCTTAAAAGGGGGCGAAACAATATAGAAAGAAAACCAGGCGTCTAATTTGTGGTGGAGAAATTGCCTTGAACTAAGGTGTATTGAAATGTTCGAAAATTAAGATTTTCAGTCGGGAGATGAGAAAAGTTATCTTAAATAAGAGATGATATGATGGGGAGCTAAAAATAAAAATAAATTTGTTGACCGAAGGGCAACTGTGCCGGTCAACAGTGAGAATTCAAGTAACATAAATTCTAATCTAAATCACATATTGGTGAGAAAAGATTATGAAATCACGTTGACAGGACCGATGCTAGAAACCAAACATTAATGTGGGCGCAATAAAAAATCAAATGCAGTTGTGGTGAATATGCGAAATGTTTTGGAAGGTGCGCGTGTGTGGCCCCAGACATTAACTAGTTACCGAAAATAATAATTTTGAACTATGAATGCAGGTATTCTCTTCATAGGGTTGATTGTGCATTCCCTCCGTTTCGATACAGTAACGCGCGTATATACCACAAATATTCAATTAAAATAGTACATGTTTGTAAGAAAATGCTTAAAAAACTTTTTAAACTTGGTTTTACGTAATTATAGATGATGTGTCTAATTTATTACGCGTCTTAGTAGCATTATACGCAAAATTTAATGATTCGTGGATCATAATTCTTTCGCCAATTAAATGATTTTTACCCCGATTTGTTAGAATTTGGGTTGCTAGTGCTATTAATGTTGCCCTAAGAAGTTTCTATGCCAAATTTTAATGGAGTAAGATCGACCCACATCAAGATGCGTTAATTTAAATCTTTTAAACGCGATTATCTCCGTTTTACGTTTCAGGTGGTAAAAAATCTTCTGCGGATAATTGAGTCAAAACAGTTCAACGAAAATTCTTGCATTTTTCAGCGTTTATTCGTAATACTATTTTGCATGATATGTTAGATTTATTTTTTTAAAAAATTTTGTTTTTGATTTTATAATCGAAAAAATGTTTTTTTTCAGATTTTACCCCCTGCAACGCAAAATTTAAATTTTTTAAATCAAACAGATCATGCGTAATCAAAAATTAGTGGGCCATCCAAAATTTCAGTTAATTATCTTAAACCGTTAGTTCTCAATTATCCGCAGCGTTATTTTGGATGTCGTGACATTTCGGCCGACCCCCTGGTCAAAAATTGAAATTTTCGGGAATTTTTTTATTTTTTAAAAAATTAAAATACTTTTCTTCATAATTGCCAATTTTCATAAAAAAATGTTGTTTTAACCTGAAGTTATTGAAAATCTGCTATTTGAGTCATAATTTCAGTCTAACTGTACACTACCCCACCTTGACAATATTAAAAATTGGGTAAGGTCTAGCGCTAATTACGCATTTACCGATTATTATTTTTAATATGTTGGCATTTTGTTTTTATTTTTTCATTTACACGCCTTTATTTTTAAAAGCAACACTTTTTTAAGCAACGCCAGGCTAAAAATTAGTAAAAAAAAAAGCAACTCAGGATCAGCACAAGTTACAATTTAAAGCATTGTTTGTTAAAATTATTTACATTTACCAGCTGCACAAAATAAAAGGAAAAACAAAAGTTTAAATAAGGCGTTTTAAAGTTTACGTACGCTTTAATCCATAATGACGAAACAGGTTTGCCCTTCTTTTTTTAAAAAAATAAAAATTAAAAAAAAATACCTAGCGGCTATCTACATCATGTAAAATTAAGTAACACCTAAGCAACACTTGAGGCTTAAAAAAACAAAATTTTAAGTAACACTGAGTCTGAAAAAAATCCGTTACTTATAAAAAAAACGTGTATTAAAAGAAAATAAATTGTATTTAGTGTGTAAATACCTTAAGTGTACAAAGTGTACAATTTCCTGGCTTTATCACGTTAAACAAAGACTTTACTTTACTTTTTACGTCTTAACCCTTTCACTCCCTTTCACTCCCTGACACGAGCAAAAATGACTTGCTCAAATCATTAACCAATTTTCTTAGCAGATTTTAGAGAATTTCCTTCACGCATTTGAAGTTTTTTTCATAAAAAATAATGCTATCAAGACGAATTCTCTTTTATTTGTTAACTGACATATTAGCGCAACTTTTTATAATGGGGAATTTGGATTTACATTATTGATAACAATTTTTGGTGGTGTTTTTACAAAAAAAAAATGCTTTTTTCCATAATTTTACAGCATAGTTTTTCGTCACGTGACGTCATATATTTATATATATATGTAAATTTATTTTATTATCGGAATCCTTATTATGTTACAATAAAAGGGTGAAAATTTCAAGACTGTACAGTCAGATTTTTTTTTGCATTCATGTTTTATATAGTTAATGATGTTAGTAAGTTATTAACTAATAGATTCTTATATTTGGCTTGCCAACATGCTGTTATAATGAGACGTCACGTTATCAAAGAGGGTGCACGAACATGAAAGTATAAACAGTTTTTTATAGGCCTACGCTAGGTTTGTTGCTAGTCGTCTTCTACTTTGAATGAATATTGTGAGGGTGATATTCAGTGTTAGTAAGATAAAAAATTTCCTTTTGCCGAAGAACTATTTTACTTATATCTCAAAATAGAAACAGAAAAAACAAAGAAAAACGTGAGAAAGTTTTATAAATATTAATAAGGGCTGTTTTTTTATTTGTTGTTTTATTGTACCTTAAGTGTATAAATTTTCGCTTGAGAAATTATTTTCGCGAGCTTAAAAAATTCGCTTTTCGCGAGGATTTATTTTTGCAAATTATGGTTTTACAAAAATTTCGCGAAGATTTATTTTCGCAAATTTAATATTTTACGAATTTTTGTGAGAATTTATTTTCGCGAAACATATACTAACGATATTAAACAAAAGTAAAACGGACCTAAAATGAATAAAAGTTTTACTAGAAAATGAACCCATTACGGCATTAAATTGGATTTCATTATAGACACACAAACATAAAAAAAAATGAGGCTCTTTTATTCATTTGCAACATTTTACAAGATTTTTTTATACGATTGTAATGTTTGGTCAACCTTTTTGATTCCAGAGTGAAAATAGGTATTTTGCACCACCCTGACTAAAAAATCTATGAATCAGTGACTTTTTATAGTACAGTCAATTTTCACCCTTTTCTTGTAACATAATAAGGATTCAGAAAATAAAATAAATTTACATATATATATAAATGTATGACGTCACGTGACGAAAAACTATGTTGTAAAATTATGGAAAAAAGCATTTTTTTTGTAAAAACACCACCAAAAATTGTTATCAATAATGTAAATCCAAATTCCTCATTATAAAAAGTTGCGCTAATATGTCAGTTATCAAATAAAAGAGAATTCGTCTTGACTGCATTATTTTTTATGAAAAAAACTTCAAATGTGTGAAGGAAATTCTCTAAAATCTGCTAAGAAAAATGGTTAATGATTAGAGCAAGTCATTTTTGCTTGTGTCAGGGAGTGAAAGGGTTAAGACGTAAAAAGTAAAGTAAAGTCTTTGTTTAACGTGATAAAGCCAGGAGATTGCACAATGTAGGCAATATTTCCACCTGGGCCACTGGTTCGGAGTTGGTTCTGTTTAAAGCACCCGTTTGCGTTACGGTTAAGCTGAAGAAATCGTACACGATGATCGAGCGTAATCGAACAATCGTATTTGAAAACTATAAAAGTTTGTGGCAACAGCTGGGAATCGAACCCCGGTCTCCTGGACTGGAATCCAGTGCCTTAACCGCTCGGCCAAACCTCCGTTTGGGGCCAAACCTCCGGGAGGGGTGGACAAGGCTACACCCGGTGTTATCGGCCCTAATATACTAGGCCCCGGCTACACCTGGTGTTACTGGCCCTGATATACTTTTCTAAATAAATAATTTCTATGATATTTCGGGGGACATTTGACCCTTTCGCTAGGAATATATGTTTAGGCAAAATCCCACCCCTAGTGATTTTCTTGGTATTTTAATTATGATAATTTAGATGTCTACAACTAACTTTATCAAAACGGTAGGCATAAATTTTAAATCAAAACATTTATTTCCTTACCTATCCTGATATGGGGTGTCGGAGCGATTCTAAAAAGCTCTAATATATAAATAGGAAAAGTTGACATTTATTTAAAAAAAAAGTGAAGGGGTATGTCTCCTTACTCCTTTTGGCGCAAAATCTTGATGTAACTCTGCTAGAAATGTAATCATAAAAGTGCGCATTTCTGAAATATATAGACAGGAATTTACATGTTATGCAATAAGACATATAGAACTGTACTAAACAACATTGTATTTGTTAGTCATTTTGACAAGCTATTGGCTCAATATTAATAATCGCACGATAGGAGGGCTATAATATTCAATAACTGAAGGAAGGACTTTCTTATGGTATTTTGAATAGCTCTTAAATGATTTACGTTTTAAATACAATATTGATTCTGATTTTTATTCAAATAAATATCCTAATTAGCCCTTTATAACCGTCAAGCTTTTATAAAATTTTATAAGAAAATACGTAACAGTCGTAACATCAAAACAATACTCAAGTGGCCCCCGATAAGTGCTTTCCGACGACGAATTTATCTGCCCGCCTGTGCCACTGGCTACGGACGGTCCTCGGTATATAGCCACACGACAAGATGCTTCGATCTCACTTCATGTTCGCCTGATCTCACTTCATGTTCACCCGTGTAGCCCATAGTTTTTCTCATTACTTACCCGATCCATGTATATTTTAATAGTGTTTTATAAAGGTTTCTTCTAAATCATTTACTTTTAAAATATAAATTTACGTATAGAATTGACGTCTTAACCCTATATATACCGGGGGTCTAAATTAGCCCGCCCCCTCAGGTTTTTTGAAACGAAAAGTGCCATGGAAAGTTCCTTTGGTGACTTTTCCTAAAATTTTATGTCGGTTAAAAATTGCAACATTTTTTTTTCGATGTCGTCAATTTTGGGCGTGACGTCAGCATTTGCAAAAAAAAAATTTTTGTTCAAAATGACCTACTTGGCAAAAAAAATATACTTTTTTCCGTAAAAAACTTTTTTTGGGTGGTGTGACGTCACCGACTTGCTGACCCCAAAAATAAAAAATAAAATTTTTGCATTTAGTTACAACCCTTGATGACATTTTAATAGCAAAACATTATCCATATCTAAAAATTTACAAAAGTTTCGAAGATATTAGTTACAATGGGTAAAAACACGATTTTTACTCATTTTTTTACACATATTGCTGACGTCATGAAAAATGACGTCATATTTCAAAAAAAATAGTTCGCACTGTCAAAATCGCCTGGTATATATAGGGTTAAAGCTTATTTCAAAAGCCAGCAAAGCAGGTTATGAAAATATATAAGTTCAGAGCTTATATATTAGGGTTTATAGTCACATTATTGTTTTTGAAGATTTACATTGTTGGATAAAAGATCTTCGCTTTCATAAAATATTGCCACTGTTTACAAACATTTTTGTTCCCTACGAGATATTAGCGATATCATTTGTATGATTCATTACGTAACGTAAAATTATACGCTTATATTTATTATCAGGCGAGTTTTTTTCTGATAAATATAAGTAAGTGATAAATATTAATCGTGAATCATGAAGGTTAGAATATTAAATGCTTATCTTTTAGCTGAATATTCATGCATATTTTTTTTATAAAAATTCACAAAAAGTATCACTTGGTAGCGATTATGTAATATTGTTTAGTAATTTGTTATATTTATGTGTAGGTATAAATCTATATAGGTCTGTGAAGTTAATCATTTTATGTGGTGTATTCTCGATACCCCTTTTCATCCCCAGCTAATGCGTCACCCTTATTTCATATAAAAAAATATATTTTGCAGGAAATTAAAAAATAATTTCCATTAGTTTTTTAAATACTCCGTCTCGACTTATTAGGTCGGTGGAAGTAGGTGGGATATGGGAGCATAAGAAGATTTGTAATCTGCTATTTCTGATGATAGCCTGATGATCTGGATTATACTCTAGCCACTGGGTAAATACACCATCTCTAATTTAATTTAAAGGAGGTTACTATATGTGTTTTATGGATACAATATAATGATTCAAACAATTGATTGGTTCTAAATCCCTTTAGTAATATGAGGGGTTCAATTCTCCCGTACCCACCCCCTGGCAAGCATGGGGATTTAGCTAGAGGTTTTGGTCCCAGGGCTAGAGATTCTATAAAAAGATTTTGCCACGGTGTAGGGCATGGGACAACTAATTGTCTATTATCTATTCATATAAAAATTTACATTTCTATTATTCTAAATCTTTTTTTATTGTAACGATATTTTAATATAGCACATCTTTTCTTTCAATTTAATACATATAGGGGGCAATTATCTGCATAACATAAGTTAAGATTTAACTAAAAAATGCACGAAGTTGGTCTGGGCTGGGGATTCTACCTGAAATTTTGGCACCACGCCGAGGAAATCCGCATCTCTCCAGGGGATGGGTACTGGAAAGAAATGAACCGCGCATCATTGAGCTGCATTTTTAGAATAAATGTTTCCTAAAAGAAATATATCGTGATGGAGAATTCACATATCAATTTTTAGGCACTATTTAAAAAAAAAATGAAGAAACATAGTGAAATGCTGCTCTCCTTCGTATATACCATTCCTAAACTTGAATTATATACTAATTCCAAATATACTTTTTGGTTTCCTATATATTTAGATATGTATTATAGTTTGATATTGGTTTATATATTTGGCATTTATACTATACTGGATGTGTTAATATAGTAGGTCCCATAGTTCATATCAATTTTGCTGCCGTAGTGATTTTTTACAACAAAATCCTTAAAGCCTTAACATTTATCATTAAATTTCTTGATCTTAACCATGTATTAACCTCTGGAATCTTGTCTGAGTGTTATATACGATATAAAGTATTATATATCCTAATAAATCCGATAAAATATAATTATATCCCATAATTGAATTAAAATAACAATTCAAAACCAGAAAACGCAATTCTACTTTGAAGTATTTCCGAGATGCTGAATATTTGTATGAAATTTAAAATAGGATTTTTTGTTACAGATGTTTAAATAATATATTCCATTGTAACGAAGTGAAATCTGTGTCGATATTTCCATAGATATACCTACAAATCGAATCGTCCATTTAGTGCAGTGTTGCATGCAGTGTTTTCATGTAATAAATTTAAGTACATGTTATAGAAGCAGGGATGTTATATAGATATTAAAAAATAGAGTGATTTTATTTAATGGTTATTTACAGGGCCGATGACGCGCTTTTAAAAGGGGTATACAAAATAAATCTACACGTAATTTGGAAATTTTAAATTAGTGTGTGTATTTTGTGTGTGGGGGAAGTAAAGAAAAGTAAAATAAAGTCGAGCGTAATAGCACAATCGTATTTGAAAAACTATAAAAGTTTGTGGCAACAGCTGGGAATCGAACCCCGGTCTCCTGGACTGGAATCCAGTGCTTTAACCGCTCGGCCAAATTTCCTGACACGGTGGTATACTTTCATCAATAGTTACCAAATTTGTGTTTTTTAGGACAACTGAAATTGTAAATTGTTTTTATGAGCTAGGGCTCGCGTGTCCTTTTAATTCTTTAGTTCGTAAGGATTATCGTCAAAACTAACCGCCTAACTTTTATTTAACCACCTCACTTTTTAAATGGTGTCGATTACCCTTAAAGGAATCTCAAAATCCCAAAACGAAGAATCTTGAAAGATCCTATTTGTAAATTTCACTGGGTTGGCACAGAGATGAGCAGTCATTTTATGATTAGTTAAACCATATTTACCTGTACTATGCTTCCTCGATCCCCAACTAACTCGTCTCATTCCATCTGCCATTAAATCAAATAGACTACTTTTCTTGATAACGTTCATGTTTGTATCGACGAGATCTAACGGGTGTCTCACTGAAGTCCCTTGCTTACGCCGACGAGTGTTCTGTGCCATTATCACTGGAGAATCGCTTACGAGCATGTCCATAAGCCTGTAAAAAAATAATTTATTTCCATAAATCGAATGGTGAGCTTAACTCCACTTAACATTATAGCAAATGATGTTAAACCATGAACTCTATAATCGGTACAGAGCTATATGATATCTCCTAAATGAATTACAGTAAATTTAATACCTGGCAGAATTTATCTTATTATAAGATGTTGTTTCTTTAATTAATAGTAATAAATGTGATAAAATATATTTTAAAATGTTTTGTGAATGGTAGCCAATTGTGCTACCTCGTTTAGCCTTACTAGTAACATATTTATGAAACCGCAATCGTGAATGTAGGCTATTTTTGTTGGAATTTATCAACTTCAGTAATATATATCTTAAGAAAAACACGGATAAGTAATACATAATTCCATCTTCAACACCAAAACAAAACATTTAGATTATATAAGTTAAACCAAACTAATATATACATTTCACCAATTTCCGATATATCCAGAGTTTTAGCATACTGTAGATTTCCACTCACGAAAAGTAAATAATTATGTTACGTCACATAAATGTTTATGTAATTTATATACTGGAAAATAGAGATAATGAGCTAATGACAGCGTCCTCCACCCTTCTCATGACAACGCCCTCCACCCTTCTCACGCCCTCCACCCTTCTCACTGGCCGATTATTTATCTCAAAGTCCAAGAATGATCGACTTGTCATATTTTCTACATAAAACTTTGGAGATTATAAAAAAACCATCTGTTATATGGCAGCGAGTTTCTTCATTTCATATAAGCAATTTTATTAATACTGGACTTTTTTCTGGTGTATTACTGTGGGCGTATTACTGTGGGCGGGTTTGCCCCCTACATAATTCTTGATTGGAAATAGCAATCCACAAAACTTTGCATAATTGAACATTCAATGAACATTTAGTAAAAAAACATTTTAAAATATGGCGTCATTTTTGATGACGTCAGCGATATGTACATACAAATCTTTTTAATTTCCTGGCAAATCTCGTAAAAATATAGGTTATTATAAGAATATGCATGGTTTTTTCTATAATAATTAAGTTAAAGGTTATACGTTTAGGAAATTATATTTTCATTTATTTTAGGGGTCATGCTTAAAGAATTTTGACCAAAAGCATTTTTTTTTTAGTCATTTGGAGCAACAACAAAAAACTTTTTCTTGTATGAAAAGCTTTTTTTTCGACCTAAAAACTTTCTGCCCTAACTTGTGAAAATTTCAAAAAATACATATTTTTTAAAAAAACACGAACAAATTTTAGGAAAAGTCACAAATTTAAAATCGAATCAGAAAAAACGCCGCGAATAAAGAAGAATAAACCTA
>JAUOBW010257098.1:0-11207 GCA_032360285.1 Lepidozona retiporosa | reverse complement strand
ATTCCACGTTTCATGGTGCAACATTCAACAACTGTACTTTCCAATTTGGATCACATGAACCAGCCAAAAAAAAGTCTCGAAGAATTATGTTTATTGAAAGTGATGACGAAGAATAGTTTTTTGTTTTTTCTTGTTCTAAAATAGTTCGAAGTTTGTTAGTTCGATTTCCTCCGTTTAAATAAAATTAAGTGAATAACATTCGAATTTTTATTTCCGTGTGTTATTTTGGTAGCTATGTTAAAAATAGATTTCTTGGAATTAAATATGATAAGGAATTTTTACATTATGTCCAAACAATAGGCAGTTAAGAAATAAATACCTAATTAACTGTTTAGCCGGTGCATTCTGAAATAAATTGACCTCCGTCAAATCGTATCGACCTCACTGCGTTCGGTCCATATGATTTGACGTCGGTCAATTTATTTCCGAATGGACCGGCTAAACAGTTAATTAGGTATTAATATCTTCATAAATGGTTTTTGATCAATTTATGGTTATGTATAATAAGTCAAATGCATTGAGACTTATTTTTGACTTGTTTACCTGCTTAAATACTCTTTGCCAATCGAATATGTTATTGTAAAACCTTATAATATTACCTATTTACGTGTACACCGCCAATCATAATAATCATAATACCCGGATTTTCAAAAACTTATATCTCTAGACCAACTTGACCGTTTTTGATAATTTTAGTATGGTTATGTAAAACTATAAAGATTAATACATTGACATTGTTATTGATGACTTGTTTACCCGTTTACATGCCCAGCCAAAATGCTCTCGGTCAATTATAATGGTTGATTTTAAAAAGCTTATATCTTAAATTCCAAATTTTCTCATAGCAATTCTCAATGATAAACCAAGCAACATTGATCGAAAGAAAACTCAGGAAATTAGAACTACAAAAGTTTTGAATGAAAGAAACTTCAACGATACAACTAAAGGTTCGTATTTTATTTCTTTATCCAAACGAAAGCTACGAATCCCATTATGGATAAAATAATAAAATATTCTATCAATCAGATTCACGGAATCATGCTATTCACAAATTGTTTTTCTGGAATTTTTTTTTTTGTATTTATAGCGTAGCTGTAAGACAACTGGTGTAGCCGTTGGATAACTGGTGTAGCCGTTGGACTCCTAGGAATTCACCCATGTGCGTTCGTCCGTTCACTTTTCTCCACTCATTATTTTCTTCTGAATTTTTTAATGAAGTTAGCTTAGACTTTTTTCTGGTACTAGGTCTAACCAAATATAAATATATATATAAAAAGATCCATTGTATTCCTGAAAACAGTTTTTTTTGTTGTTTTGGACCCCGAAGGGAAAGGTCCTATATATTCAGTATTGTGTGTCCGTCTGCCCGTCCGTCCGTCTTTCTGTTTTTTCCCCGAATAACCGCTCTAAGGGTTTTTCTGATTTTTTGCATGAAGTTGGATATGCATATGTAAGGTGGTGTGACAAATCCGGATTTTTGAAAAAAATTCTTGGGTCTGCACCGGGCTGGCCAGAATACCAAAAAACGGGGTTTTTCACGATTTTCTCAAAAACGGCTCTAAGGATTTTGCCAATTTTTTGCATGAAGTTAGATAAAAACATGACTCATCAAATGACGCAAGTGGTTACTGCCGAAAAATCATGGGTTTGCACCGGGTTGGCCATAATACAAAAAAAATGTTTTTTTTCCAATTTTCTCAAAAACGGCTTTAAGGATTTTGCTAATTTTCTGCATGATGTTAGAGCATAATATGACGCAAGTGGTTGCTACCGAAAAAATCTTGGTTTTGCACCGGGTTGGCCAGAATACCAAAAA
This sequence comes from Lepidozona retiporosa, assembly GCA_032360285.1. Taxonomy (NCBI): domain Eukaryota; kingdom Metazoa; phylum Mollusca; class Polyplacophora; order Chitonida; family Ischnochitonidae; genus Lepidozona; species Lepidozona retiporosa. The sequence continues at coordinate 9,391 of JAUOBW010257098.1, read as the reverse complement.
AACAGGGTTTTTCACGATTTTCTCAAAAACGGCTGTAAGGATTTTGCTAATTTTTTGTATGAAGTTAGATAAAAACATGACTCATCAAATGACGCAAGTGGTTGCTTCCGAAAAAATCGTGGCTCTTCCCCGGGTTGGCAAAAATACCAAAAAACGGTGTTTTTCGCGATTTTCGCAAAAACGGCTCTTAGGATTTTGATGATTTTTTGCTTGAAGTTAGATAAAAGCATGACTCATCAATTGACGCAAGTGGTTGCTGCCGAAAAATTCTTGGGTCTCCACTGGGTTGGCCAGAATACCAAAAAACAAGGTTTTTGTCAATTTTTCAGTCTGCCCAGGTATGCCCAAAATGCCCCAAAAATATCGTTTTTACAGTTTTCTCACTGCCCTTACGATTTCTGTAATATTTTGCAAGTAGCTTGATAATTATGCTTAAGTAATTGTTCTTCTTAAAAGTTGTGTTGCATCTACTTTATATGCTGAAATGGAGTTGTTCAATCCATTTTAGCAGATATAAAGTAGATGAAAAAAAATTCAGGCCTGTCCAGACATGTCCGAAATTCCCAGTTTGGCACAAAAATAGAGTTTTGTCAATTTTCTCAAAAACAGTTATTGCGATTTGACTATTTTTCTGGATGTATATTGATAATAATGTTTACATCAAATAGTAAAAGTCATTACCTGAAAAAAATCCCAGTCCTCTTTAGGCATGCCTCGAAACTCAGAAATTACCCAGAAATAAATTTTTTCACATTTTTCTGGAAAACCGTTTTTGCAATTACGCATTTGTTATTTTTTCTTTTTTTGCATATAGCTAGATGATAATGCCTTGCTTTGACTAAATAAAAATATTGCACGGTTCAAAGTTCCAGACTCCTAAGATTATTTACGTTTGTAGCCAGACAACCATTTCTGAATGTTGTTTTTCACGAATTTTTTTTAGTCATGGAGGAAAAAGTAAGTTTTCTTCAAAACGTTTTTTTTATTCTGGGGTCCTTTAGTATTTAAGTGCTTGTTTCATTAATTTTTGGACCTACCTTCGATTTGTGTAAGTGTCTCTCCCTATGTGAAAAATCGGGTTTCCCAATGAAAAGGCTATCAGCCAATCAGGTTGCTCAATTTTCGAAATATTATATTTTCAGAACTGCTTTGCCGTTTTTGATCATTTTTAGCACAGTGATTTAAAACTTAAATATATGAACATATTCACGATGTTATTGACGACTAACAAATTCTCGGGGGCCCGGGCCACACTCAAAATGGCCGAAAATTAGGTTTTTGGGGATTTTTTCAAAAACCGTTAATTATATATTTTTTAAATTTGTGCATGATGTTAATAGGAATGATTCATCCTGCGAAAACTGTATAGGAAAAAAATCTAGTTCTCAAAAAGGCTGTGTCGGCCGATCTGATTGCTCATTCTTCAAAAAAATGTATCTATAGAACGGCTGTATAATTTTTGATGATTTTAGTATGTAAAAGCACAAAAGTAGTATCCTGCGCATTCTGTAAAATGCCTGGTTCTCGAATTATAGTCCTAAATGATCTTGACCAATCGGAATGCTTTATTTGTAAAATATATCTTAAGAACGACTTGACCGTTTTTAATAATTTTTGGTATGGTAATGTAACACCATTAAAAGAACATCAAAGGCAAGGTATATGTGTGAAAAACTGTGTTTCTCTATCTATAGACTGCAATGTTGATAAATTCAGACCACCACTCACTACCTATTCAATTTAAATAATTCTTAAGGATTCACAGTTTGCTCTGTAGTAGCAGGAGTGGTAGCAGTAGTAAGTAGTAAGACCTAAATTTGCCCGAAAACTGTTTTTTGGGGCTAAAATCAATGTTTTTAAATATTTTTCGAAATCCGTTTATTGTGATTTTGCTTGAAGATAAAGGAGTATAGAGGGCAACTTTCGACCCATACTAACCAAAAATTACATTATCTAACTTTTCCCCCAAATAATTGTTCGGATTTCGCTGAAATTTTATATGATGATAAAAAATAATATTTCTGATTGTTTTAGCATGTGAATCATTTTAAATATATTTTTGAGGTCAAAAATTTTCTCATAGAAAGGTCAATTTTTGCCTAAAATTAAATTATAATAATATCTCAAGAAATGTGGTTCTGATTTCGCTCAGATAGATAATAAAAAATAATAACTTGGATTGTTTTTCGAAATTTGTTGTTTCCGGAACTGTGGCCACTAAATAATTTAAACCTGGTGCAGAATCGCATTATCTCATACTTCACAAGATTTTATGCTCTGGTTTGGCTGAATTTCGTAGACTTTGGTACACTAAACACCAGTAATGATGTAAGGTTCAAGTTTAGTACCTTTCACTTATTCATTTAGAATTTAATGATCCATATTAGGTTTTATCGGTTTTTCATATTTCCGGCAGTCCATTAGTCACTAGCTTGCTAAGCCTAAACGTTGACGATATTTTCCGCTCACTGGCCTCATTGCTGGTAAAATAAAAACAAAGAGAAAATAAAACAATGTAATTAATCAAATTTATTAAATTTGCATCATAATTTGGAATTTATTTATAATGCATCAACCCAATCTATAAATTTAGTTATTCGAACAATCCCCTAGTAGGTGGTTGCCTGTATTACCCACATAGAAAATATAGTAAGAACATAAATTATTCTCAAAATCTATCTGAATAAGTGCTAGTTAAATTTTGACGCTCTTTTGAGAGAGTACAGTAAATTAATTAAGGAAAAAAAATAAAAATTATGCTGTTCTGTTTATTTGTTGTATAGAAATTGAGTAAAAATTAACTTCCTGTTTATATGGAAAATCAATCGTCCCGGGACTATAATGTCCCGTCTCGGCAAACCGGGATATCGTTTGATACAAGCGATATCCCGGCTAAGCGAGACAAGTTTTCTCATATAAACACAATAAAAAAACGTCCCGGGACAGTTTTATGTTGACGTCTGACTTTTTTTTGATTTAACTCTTAGAACCCGAAGCATTTTTTTATAAAAGAGATTTTTTAGGATACATTTTGTAAGATTAAAAGGGTCATAACTTTTGAAGAAGAATTCCGATTTTGATTCTGTAAACGCCGTTCGAAAGAAAATTTAAAAGTAAGAGACAAAACTGATTTCAGCTTTTCATGGAAATTGATATTTCTTGAGTTATGACATCATGAATGGGTGTCGACTAAAGGCGTCATTCGGGGTCTAAGGGCTAACAGAAAAAGTTAAAATGGTAAAAATTGCTGAAATAGGCAAAATTCCGCAATAACTACATACTTAAACCTATTTTATTAACAAAAACGCAATTTAACGAAAATCTTGCTTTTCATTTAACCCTTAGAACCCGCAGCATTTTTTTATAAAATAGATTTTTTAGGATACATTTTGTAAGATTAAAAGGGTCATAACTTTTGAAGAAGAATTCTGATTTTTAACTTTGCAGCATGTTGCATATGAATGTAAGGAACAAAAAACGATTTGATGATAACCCATAATTTATGCTGACGTCATCATTAGATATTGCAAACTTGAAAAATTTTCTAATTTTTGCTTTTGACTTTATGGCGCGAAAAATCACTCTCCAAAGTGCTAAACATGTCAAATGATGTTTAAATGTAATAAGAATACATGAGTTAACAAGAAATGACGAATAAGGCGAATGAAAATACCTTTTTTAGGTCAAACCTAAATAAATTATGTCATTTTGGGGTGAAATTACGTATAACGAACCCCCGGAATCGCGAAAAGTATAATATTTTCGCGAAAATATTTTTCACCATTTTTTTAGGCATAAAATTTTAGGAAAATTCTGAAAATTTGGGCATCATAGCGAATACTGTTCAAAAAACTTCTAGGGGCGGAATCCGCCCCCGGGCTAAATAGGGTTAAAAATAGAAACTTTCGTTTTTTGGTGGATTTGGGCCTGATCCGCGAAATTTTTTACCCATGAAAACATTTTTTTTGCCAACCTCGAAAGTTTAATTCCCGCGCAATTTAATGAGATTCTTTAACGGGGGTCGGGGCGGAGAGTTTTCGGTAATGCGTTATTGGCCTATTTTGCTTGCGGTATTTCGTAATCTATAAGATTTAATTGCGGTAATTCGGTAATTGAAACATCACCGGAAAACGTAGTCTGAGCCCCGACCATTTTACGTCGTATCGTATATACGATTCGGAAAATCGTAAAATGGTCGCGGACTCAGACTCCGGTAAACGGTAATTACAATTTTTTTCTCACAGTAACCGGTATTTGCGAAAATATTTTGCAATATTTCGGTATTTTTTGTATGTTTTTACCGTTTCTATTATGAAATTCCACTTTTAAATACTATTTATTATTCCACGGTGACGGTAATTATATTTTTTGGGTGTGGTAATTCGGTAATTGGTCAAAAAATTTGCGGTAATTCGGTATCCGTACCCCTCCGCGCCCCCTCTTCAACTGCGAAAGTTTTAGACTAGTTTAGTCTGTCTTCGGACTTACGGGAATTTATGGATTTTTTAGATCCGAAAGACACTTCGCCAATAGACGTGCGACTTTATTTTATTTTTTAGTGTTTTTATATTTTAGAGTATTTTTTATTTTAGAGTAGAGACTTAGACAAGTCTACGAAAGTTTATTCAGCAAAATTTTACTTTTTTACAGGTTTTTTTCTCTCTCAATATTTTTATAATTATCTTTTAACATGAAATATTAAGCAATGTAAAAACATTGTATTATCCTATAAATTTGAATGTCATTCGAAGCTTTTTCCACCCTCTTTAATATTATATAACCATTACAAAATATGATTTTATCTGAGCTCAGATATATAGCTAAAACGACAGAGCTAGGTTTTTACTTAAAAATGCTTGGGTGACGCCAGGATCAGATACATAACGTATATTGGTTATTTATGTTGTTTGGTAACCAATATACGTTATTTGAGGCTCCCATGGTGGTTGGCGTGATTCGCCTCTTTTTGAGGCGTAAAGCCGTGATTTACTGAGAAAAATGGCTTGATGGCGTGATTGCAGTCCTATTTGTGATCGGGAAAGCTCATATTCTAAACCGGGATATATATCTTAATTTAATCTCGTGATGCGTGATTGTGTTCTTATATATATTGATGAGAAAATCACAGGGTTATGTATTTTTATTTTGAAATAAAAAATAATGATACAAAAGAAGAAGAGCTGCAAAATGATAAGGCAAGAGTTTTTGAAAACCTTACAAAAAAATCCTATGATCAAAGTAAATCTTAGATAATTCACCACAAAAATAGCTACAAAATGCTTGGTGTTAGTGTTACGAAATATAGTCTATACAAATGATAATCAAATCAAAAAAATTAAACTGGGCTGATAAGGCGAGAGCTTTAGAAAGCCATAAAAAAGAAATCCTATGATCAAAGTAAATCTTAGATAATTCACCACAAAAATAGCTAAAAATATTTTGTGTTACGGAATATATTGCATACAAATGCTAATCAAAAAAGAATTTCAAACTTGCCTGATAAGGCGACACTTTATGAAAGCCATAGACAGAAATATACCATCAGTAAAATATCTCTTTGATAATTCGCCACAATAATGCATGGGTGGTGTTATAGATATTGAAAGATTGCCATTGTTGCACAAGTTTAATATTAAAATTAACTATGATATATACACTTTTTCTATATATATAAGCAACTAAGGTCCAGTACTAAAAGTTGCTTAGCAAATACTTAATTCTCAGTACTGAAAGTTGCTTAGCAGTTGTTAGTGCTTTTTGTATAACGTTTTTTTTTATAAGAATAAAACTAAAATATTTTGAAATTTCCATGTTTACAAGTAATAAATCTCTAAATTGTAAATTTTAGAGTCTATAATGACTGAAATAAATATATTTCAGTCTGGCCCATTATGCAAAATTTTAGAAAAATTTATATAGCTGATTTGGAGAAAAGTGCGTGACGGACGCACGCACGGACGTGAACTTAAAAGTTCCCTTTCGAAATATAGTTCGGGAAACCAAAAATTGCACCCACTAATTTTGGTCAAAATTAGTGTGAAACAGCTTGATCGCCTCCCCAAAACGTTTTTATCAGGTAATATAAAAATGGACCGCGGGGTCAACTTCAGTAGTTGAAGTAGAACATTATATTTGTACAAAAAAAATCAACTAATTTTGGGCCGATTTGGGCATTCCCAGCTTGCTTGGTCAAGCCCAAAAAACCTAACCCTATCAGAACCGGGCTTAAAACTGAGTGGGGGAGGCTTCCGCAGCACCGCCCCCTGATATCTCTGGATCTGTTATAGCCATAAGGTTGAAAGTTTTAGGGTAGATAGACCTATATATGAACTCTATTGGTGGCTAAATGGGCCCAAAGTCTCATTTTTGCCAAAATCACACCGACCCCAGTCCCCCCACGAAGATTTTCAAAAGGTGATTTTTGGCACAAAGCAAGATTTTATCATGTTCTATCTGTGGTCAAAATTTCAAGTTAATATCTTTTATGGTTCAAAAGCTATGCAACTTCGAAAATTCCGAAACATCGAACAATAACTCAAGTTTGGGACGTCCGATTTGACTAAATTTTGTACACAACTTCTCCAATACATATTCAACTCATTTGAAACGTTTTAGGTCAAAACATTAAAAACTGTTCTATTTCTGTTTTTTTTTGTAGAAAATGCTGACATACTGCTGACGTCATAAATCCGTTATTTTTATTGTTATGAACACAAAATCTATTGTTTTGAAGACTAAACTATTGCCTTGCAAAGTTTCATTGTGCAAACATAAACTAAAGAAATGTTATTAAAGCCTAAATGTGGTCAATTTGGGGGCAAAATTTCTAAAAGTTGTCTACCGGCTGCCGAAAAATGGACCGCGGGTCAAAATTAGACCGTTCCAGTTAACGGTCAACTTATATGGTTAAACAACCAGAGCCCCTCCCCCCACGGTACTGATAGGGTTAAAACTAGATGCAAACAATTTGCCAAATCGCTAGGATGGTTTTAGAGAAAATGTACAACACCCTAGTTTTGGACCAAATTGTGCATTTCGGACAAGCCCGTGAACTTTCGAGTACATTAAGGGTGTTTTTGTAACGGGGTCTCCAGAGCCCCCTCCGGGCATTAAGGGTTTTCATATAGGATAAGGTTAGGAAGTCAGACACCGAACAAGCTAACACCTGTCGCAATCAATGTCAACATCGCGTGCGACATTAATAACATGCCCTTAACAATAGTTAAAGAAATACAAACAAGTGTGTGGATATAAATAAATAATATTTTACAAACTATATACATTAAAAAGAAGTTATTTACATTTTATAGTTAGAGAAATAAACATGTGTGGGTATCTTTATTAAATTAATATGTTATGTGGATGTCCGTATTAAAAATAATATACATTTTAAAAACTTATTTCAAAAATATTTATTATATATTTTAAAAATATGTTTATATGTTGAAACTGTAAGAAACTATAAAAATATGTTTGAAGCTGTAAGAAACTATAAATACTGTTAGAAAATTTCAAGAAAATAACAAAGCTGGTTTAGCGGGAAATTAGGACTCCGATGTCTTAATTTCCCAGTAAATTAACACTCAAGCAAATTAAGACTCGTAAATAAAATAACAATTTAAACTATGTTAATTCACTGAGTCCCCAGGAAATTAGGACTCGGGTTTAGAAAACAAAATATTTTAATCAAAAACAATCTATTTCTCCATCGTTTTGTTTACTTCGGATGGTTTGTAATTATATACTGAGCTTTATATATGATCTCCTTTACAGCAAGGAAGGTTTAAAAAGACATACAAGTTTTTAATTTTTTCTATTGTTGCCTTGATCATTGAAAAAAATATACCAACAATTTAAGTTTTCTAACCGAGACAAAATCTTACGATAATTAAAAAGTCACGATATTATATTAAGACGATATAATTCTATAAAAAAAGTTTGGCAGTGTAGATTACAGCAAAGACAGGATGAAATATCGTTTGTTTTAAATTTAGCACCTATCGTTTTTAGGCTAAAATCAGAGGCTGGATTTTCTAAATAATTATTTGAGAATAACAAATCTTACAAATATGTGTGAAAAAGGGTGAAACTCAAGATTCGCCCTTACTTTTTTATGTAGAATTTCACGGAGAACAAAATATTGATTCATGTATTTATACAATCAAAACTGCTTTCCTACAAAAATAATTACCATTGGAATCAATACCTGTCAAAATTAGTTCAGTTATATTAAAAGTTTCGCCCTTTTGCCGTCACAGAGCTGACTAGATTCGCCATTTTGCATTCTTATAAAAACAAGAAAAATAAAAAATGTTGTACAATTTTTTTAAAACCGATCGAAATCAATACAATAGCTTTAATTTATCCAAAAGATAATTTACATTTGAAATATAACAAAATGTGTAAAAAAAGTTTGACTAATTTAATCTGTTAAAGTCAATATTTATTAGGAATGTCATAAGAAAATTTGAGTTTCAAGCAAAAAAAAAAAAAAAAAAAAAGGATTTTCGGGCCCTGAAATGTCACTTTTAGGTCCTAATTGTAAAATATACTATGTACATAGCCTTCTTGAAGTCGTCATAGGTACGATGTACCAGAGGTAACGTAATCGAAAAAAAACATGACTCTGAATCCATCCGGTAAAGAATTACCATCATCACTTTCTCTAAACTTCACCGTTATTCCATCTTTAGGAAGAATCGGATCACCACATATAAAAGTGGTTAAGTCGTTAGTTGGACACTCATCTAAACAAAAACAAAAAAAGTGATCGTGAATGGACCTACCTGAAACTTAATTTACCCTGGGGGCGGCATATGCACACCCCTCGACTTTGATGTCGAAAAGCTCGAAATTATGTGACTTTTATTTTAATATCGTTTTAGTTTTAAGTGTTTCCTTAAAATTGGGGATTTGCCATGCTCGGACCAAGGTAGAAAAAAGGGTAAAATTGTACGCAAACAAGCTGAACTAGCGTGGACCCCCTTGAAACATTGGCAAAATTTCTAGAGTGGTTTTTGATAAATTAACAATGAAAACTCATTTTTTTAGCTTTTTTGAGGGAGATCCATCCAAGTCATTTTTCGACAGCAAACTGCAAGTGCCATCTGGTGAATTAAGTTATTGTCTATCTTTACGTAAAAAAATTGGCAAAGTCGTTAGAGCAGTTTTTGAGAAAATATTAAAAAACCTTGTTTTACTTGGGACATTTTGTGCTTTTTGGAACCCCGTGGGAGAGCCAGGTGATTTGTTCGACAGCAACTGCTGAAGCCATCTGGTGGATCATGTTAATGTCTAACTCTATGTAAAAAATTAGCAAAATTCTTATAGTGTTTTTTTCTTATGGAAAAAATACTTTAAAGGAAGAAACTTTTGCGGAAGAAACTTTCGC
>JAUOBW010256876.1:0-11213 GCA_032360285.1 Lepidozona retiporosa | reverse complement strand
TACGGATGGACGGACACAGGTGAAACTATAAGACCTATCAAAGATACGTAAAAAAAAACTTAAAATTCAAAATATTTTTATTAATAATTTGAAATTGGGAAAGGATCCCATCGAAATTGGGAAAGGCATATTAAAAATTGGATATTCAAATTAGTCTAACTTAGCGGAATAAGATATTTAATTCCTTAAAAAGGGCTTGGTTATAAATATCTATTTCGAAAACAAGAAAAAAAGTTTACCGCTGGTATTTCTTTCAAGATTTGCAATCCATCCCCAGGCCCCATATGTTGAACATGACTGAAGTTGGACGGCCCAGAGATTAGTTTCGATACCAGGTCTGCTTCCTCCGCTCTTAAGCTGTCCCTTGTCTTGAAAGACAGGCGTTTCTTTGTGCTAGACTTAATACGATATATTGCACCCAGAGCCCTCTTCCCCTGGTTCAATTTCACTACCAATTCTAAAAAGAACAATAATAAAAATAAGTATATAAACAGTTAAAACAATGATAAACTCAATTGTATTGTATGAATTGAATATCTGAAGAATACACCATCTAGATCTCATGAAAATTTAATTTTTGTGCTTAACAAACCAGTAATTCATAATATAAAGTGTTTACCTTCAGGTTTGTCATCTCGCTTGAGATAGACGATTGATTGCTGCTCGTTGGATGTAAGTAAGCTGAGGACACCGTTACTGGATAGTGGAATACCCTAAAAAATAGAGTAAGAGTTATATTACTGGATATTGTTATACTCTACAAAATGTAGCAAAAGTTGCTATCCTAACCATATTTTTTATGATAGAAAGGCTTAGAAAAACCAAAGATTATATATATTTGTAATTCCTGATTTTGCCAACCAAAAATCAATAAACATCTTAATTTAATGTTAAAATTATTTTAACAACCATATACATCTTTCATTAGTTAAAAATAATTCAATTTAAGACAATAATTTATGATTAGAAAACACACGTTTTCATGCTGGTGAAAATGAAATAGCTGATTTTTGAAAACCTATGTAATAGTTGCTTATAGAAATGGTTAACAAGAAAAGGTAAGGACAGAGAAGGTCACAGAGAAGATACTGAAGTTTAAACTCGCCCAATACTTTTTCACTTCATTTAGAATAGAAAATCGGTATGAAAGCATATATAATTCGTTCACTTCATTTCTTAACAGGGTTTGCAAAAACAGTTCATTTCGAATCTTATGTGCCTTGAAAACTAATATAATATATAATTTGCACAATAATACGATCTAATTTGGACATCAAAGCAAACAGGTTTTGGCGTTATAGACAGACTGCACTTTTCGCCGTAAGAGTAGATCAAATCAATGCAATATTAACCAAAGTATTGATACTGTTACAGTATTTACCCAATTTGAGAGTTTCAAAAAAAGATAATGCAATAAAAATGTTGAACAAAGCAATTTAACACCACCAGAGCAAATGGAGGGAAAATATACCTTTGGTAGTTGTATAGTCTGTATCCATAAGCACTGCTTGGTATCAAAAACATCAACACCACGGTCAGTATAAGCCAACAAATAAGGGGAGGAGAATGCTAGAAAATAAAACAATATTTAGATACACGTACAAGCAAGCAACTTAAATACACGTATATAATATTCATAAATTTTCAACTTTAAAATTACTACATGCTTTTAATGCTTGATGATTTCAAATGTGCATAACTTATCGATGTAAAAAACAAAAGATTTTTTAAAATTAATTAATCTTAAAGCCAATCTATGATTATAAGGACAACTCAAAATATACTTTCTTCTTTGTAATTTATTTTAGCTGCATCAGTTTTTTTAAATGGTCCTTAATTGGTTGTTTCTTTTCACTCCCCACCCAAGGATCGAACCCGGGACACTCGGTTTTTAAGTCGAGTGCGCTAACCACTATGCTGGATCATCGATACAACTAAAATGGCCCTTTTTTACCTGTTTTAATAGATGTGTTTTAAGATAAGGGTTCAGCATACAGGCCAATATGATCAGACTCGCCCGAAACAAGAATTTTATGGCCACTTTAAGGATGTACCAAAACCAAGATTTCATTCAAAAATCTAAGCTTGGTAGTGTAGGACCATATGACTTATATAAGTGATGGGAAAAATAATAAGGTTGTAAAGGTGGTCTATTGTCGGAACTAATAACAGTTTACATAATTTTTTCAAAAATTAAATAAAGTGTGGATGTGATTTGTGTTTCACTATTAAAATAATTTCACAACTGGATTTTTACACAGGTTAAAATAAGCTAGTTGGGGTAAGTATGCAAAATGAACACATCGACTTGATTACTAAAACACACTCACCTAAATTCGTAATATGAGAAGGCCATGCAATTTCATCAGGTCTAGACCTCACGCCATTTGAGTTAACATAGAAAGCTAATTCTAAAATATATATATTTAAATATGAAGACATCGTAGGTTTAAACAGATAGGTTTAAAAAAATTATAAGTTGGAACGTGATAATTTATGAGAAATTTAGTATTTATAATTAAAAGTTTAAATTCTTTAACTTGATTTCGTACTTTTGTAATAATTTCTTTTCAAGTCCTGGTGATCTAAATTGTGGAGTTCCTCAGGGATCTACTTTAGGGCCACTTCTATTTCTCTTATATGTAAATGATATGCCAGGCTGTATATCATGTGATTACTTTCTCTACACGGACGATTCATGCCTCTTGTTTCAAAACAAGGACGTCAAATTATTAGAGACTAAATTAAACCAGGACTTTGCCAATTTATGCAACTGGTTTGTTGATAACAAACTGTGTATCCAATTTGGTGAAGATAAAACTAAATCAATCTTTTTCGCAAGCTAATACAAAGTTAAGAAACTCGCTCCACTTAACAATAAATACAAAGAATAAGCCACCCTGTAAGGTTAAATACCTAGGTTGTATTCTTGATGAAACAATCAGTGGCGAATCAATAGCCATTAACGCTATTAGCAAAGTAAATATTCTAAATTACAGTTTTTATATTGACAAAACAGGCACTTTAGTACCGATCTTCTACGACTTTTATCTATTGCTCTAATCCAACCACATTTTGATTAATCTAATCTAAGCAAAGCACTAAACACCAAACTTCAAACAGCCCAAAATAAATGCATTAGGTTTTGCCTTCAACTAGGAAATATGGATCATGTAGGATTATTGGAATTCGAAAAAATAAACTGGCTGAATGTAAATGATCGATTTCCACAATGTATCAGTCTAGCAACATTATTTTTGACAAGAAATCCCCTTCAGATATGTGTGATATTCTTAAGCCAGTTGGTATTATAAAGAATAGTACAAGAAATCCCTATCAAAAACTGAATCCTGTTTTCAAAAACACTATTCAAGGTCAAAACTCAGTTTCTTATCTTGTCCCATCAATTTGGAATGACCTAACTAAGGACATCAAGGTCAGCGAAAGTGTTAATTCTTTTAAACACAATGTAAAAAAACACTACTTAAGAGATTTGAAACAGAAATTCAACCCAGGGCTAATTAGATAATTTTCATCTCACCACACAGGTAAGTATACATTTTACAATTTTTATTTTATTTTTGAAAAGTAACCCCCATCCCTCGCGGGACCACAATGTAAACAAGGCGTAGGCTTTTATTGTGCTACCCCTGTCATCAATTTTTGGCGGTTTTTAATAATTTATATTAATGTTATTTGTTATTATTTCTTTAATTTTTATTTTGTTTTTTAACTGTAATTAATTATAAAATAAAACTTACTTACTTACTTACTTATAAATCGGTTACAGCTGAGCACACCTCTTCTCAAGGTATAGAATGTGGATAAGCCATTCTTCTATTATATTTTAACATAAAACCAATTAGGAAATAACAGTTTAATTTGTAAAACAAAATATATTATTTCAAGCAGTGAAATCAATTTGTAAATGATAGTCTACCTCTAAAGCAGAGCAGGTATTCATTTTCAGAAACCTCAGCTGCTAGCAACGCTTCTGTATGCATAGAAGACATGAATTTCAATGAAGGGTCATCTGTGTTCACCAGTTCTATAATCATTTAAACAAATATTTTTAAACAATATTATTTACATATGACAGGGGCAATTATTATAACTTCTAACCATAATTCTACTCTATTTTTTTCATCATTTTCTGTAATATATATGAAAATTTGATTATTGGGGTAGAGCTGATAGGCAACTGTTTGGAGTAAAAAAGTAAAAAACTGACTTCTAGAAAACTTTAACAATAAAAATAACTTTCTAACTTTTTTCTTTCAAACCAAATTAAAATAGGTGACAATAGGGGTAAAAACATGGTCTTGCAAAATTAGACATGTCGATATTTAGGTAAAAATAAATGTATCATTAGTTTTATGTTCGAACCAAAATATCAAATTTGGGATGCTTAAGTTTAATGAGTGATATTCCGACCAGAACTTTATCACATCATGTTCCTCATAGTTTTGTTGCTTAAAGTGTTTGCAATGGGTACTGAATAACTAGGGTTGCCACTGATTTTACTGTGAAAATGCGTGAAAAACACACATAATAATCTAACAGAAGTTTATTTTAAGAATTCGAGATAATTACCCGCTTTTGGAACATTCTCTTTGAGCACATCAACGATGATGAAACCAGACGGGTAACCGATAAATAACATTGAATTAAAGATACCAACCCACTGACACGATAGATTAAACGAAACATCCTAAAACGACAATCATAGTAACGAATTGGTATAACGAATGAAAATATAAAGATTTACTGGCTACTGGAACACACTAATTTAACAAAAACTAAATAGAGATTTAAATGACAGAATTTCAAAAATTAAAAACTTAGCAAGCATAACAGCAAATATCAGGAAAATACTTAATTTCAAATCAGTCATAATATCTAAGTTGACCACTGTAATGACCACTGTAATGACCACTGTAATGACCACTGTAATGAACTACAAGTAAATGACAGTTAGCATGCTTGGTATATGTGCTGGCAAAATGACCATATATAGGCTCTGTAGAGAAAAACAAGAAATTTTGACAGGTGGTCATGTTGCAATGAGAATTTCTTAAAAAAACACAAACAAATCTGGAGATATTTTATCTTTAAAACACTGTAAAAAACTTTCAAAAAAGCAAAAGTTATTTACAAGTGCGTGACTGAAGGACTGACATGAATTAATAGAAACGGTTTAAAATATTACTTAAAGTATTGAATTGTAAATTTAAAATGCATACCCTCATTTTTCTATATCTTGTTTTTGTACGATTGAGCTCATATAACACGGCACTTTTCTTCTGCGCCACACACATACATGTACAACTGCCTTGTCTAATGCTGCCGACAGTGAAAAACAACGCCCCTAAACAAACATATCATAATGTATTCATGCATCAGCAAGTCACAGTAGAGCATGAATGAATAGTAAATTTCCTTTCCTACTTTTCCCCCACTATAAAAACAAAACAAAATCTGGTTATCCCTTTTTTCAAAATTTACTTCCCCCTCTTAAATGTCAATTTTCTTCTTTACCCTGTCTATTGTAGAATGATAAATTACTGATTTCACGACAAATTTCATGAAATATTATTTCTTAAACTTTGATGTTTTGTGGTCTTACAAAATATTATTTCAAGGTGAAGAACCCTTAAAGGGTTTTTAACAAAAATAAGATTACCTTTGGACTCTTGTATTTTTACAGGTTCAATTTCATGACCTTCCACAACTGATAAGGGATATAAACGAATGTTGCGCTGCTTTCCTAAAAGTCATTGTATATAGTTATGAAGCCATCAATACAGTTTCACCAAGGAACAACTGTGAATAAACAAAGGTTTACAACAAACTCTAAATTATACATATACATAAATAAAACTAAATTAATGGATAAGTTACACATATATTTTCAGTCTGACGTGAAATTCATGCCAGCGTAAACTCATTTTTGTCTCTCTCTTAAAAACACAAGTAAAGTTTCAAGTCGGGTGAGTTTCACTCTACTTACGTGTAACCGACCTCTAAGATCAAGCACATTAAAATAATCACTATCTTCTCTTGTACACAAAAGCTATTGTTTTATAAGTAAATACAGGGATAAAACGACAGAACTTTCCTACTAATTTCTATATCCATAATAGCTTAATCTAGACAAAACCTGATATATTGGAACTACATGTAATTTAAGACTTGGATAACTTAAGTCCGGTCATTAAATTAACTTGGAATCTTTTCTGGAATTTTATGACATCACAATCTATTAGAAGGAAATACATGTTTATATGAAATGTCAAATAGCATTACGTAATAAATATACCGAAATGATTAAATCTGCAAAAATAACAAGAATAACACTGTTATTAACTTAACGACCTTGTCAATTCATCTTGTATTTTGATCCAACAAAAAAACAAATTTCTCGGCTATTTTGGACGTGATCAGGGAACTTAAGAACTTTTAAATCATTAATAACTTAGCAGTTCTCGTAGTTAGGGTGATTTTTCTGCAGCGAGAAATTGCCTAAGTAGTCCACGGTAATCTCACAGAAATGACTTTAACGCAATTAACCCACTAGCCCATGGAAAATTCTCTGTTTACTTAATTTTTATGTTTTATATTTATTTATCACATGAGTTCTTAAGCTATTGTCGGCTCTTTACCACATGTTACTGTAAAATCTTGGATATAAGGCCTCCTATAGGCCCCCCAAATTCAAATGCAAATTTCATCCCAGATATAAGCCATCCGGATATAAGCACATGGGCTTATATTCGGGATTTTCACATGGTTTTGAAAACAAGCATTAGGAGTGTTTAAATGTAAAAGCAAGCTTAAATATGATGTGAAATAGAGGAACAATAACCGACTATGTCGGGGGTTCAACAATTTGGGCTCATATGAAAGTGCATAAAAAATTAAAAAAGAAGGTTCAGTCCAGGCCATGTCATGACTGCGCGCTCACAGCGCACCCACACGCAAAATTGCGTGTTAAAAGAAAAGATGTCCCTGGGTGCTCGATGAATCACTATTCCCAGATCATGACAAGGCCTGTGGTCACTATAAGCAAAGAATTTTAATCGCTAAGAGGATTTTGAGAAAACGTAATTATGGATGTAAGCATATCAGTGAATTTATATGAAAATCCTAGGTTACGCGGGGCAATAGATTGAAAACAAGGGTAATACCTGACAGGACAATGAGCAACTGTTCTTCTGGGACCATCTCCACTTGAACAACCTTCTTTATATCATCGATGCGTGTAACAGATTCTTTTGGTATGTTGTAAGCGTATAAACCTTCATCTGTACCACATACAATTTTAGATGGATCGACAACGGCAGCGCAAACAGTTGTTCTAATGATTGGTACACTGCTGTCTACAACTTCTTGTGATTGGTATTTGTTCTATAATAATACATTTTTTTAAACATCATTTATTAATTTAATATATAATCATTACCAATTCTATTCATGCTGGATACACTACTCTTTTAGGCCTATTTTTTTTTAACAATTTGATAAAAACAAATAAAATTATTTTGGTTGGTAATTTGACAAATGGTAAAAAAGAAATATTTGCGTCAGTAACATTTTCTATAGTCGGTTAGATAAAATGCCAAACAAACAAACTTATAAGAACAGCCTTAAATAGTAATTAATGGTTTTGAAGAAATGTCATGGAAATATATGGGACTTAGCTTTGGTTCCACTGATGCCAAAAATAATGCATACCTTCCTATCGGACCCATGAGTTTTATTGTAAACAGCTAGCAACTCCTGAAGCATACCAATCCATTTATGACGATCAGAGTCTTTTTCACATAACACAAGTTGATCGAAAGTTCCACCAGGAGGAGTCATCCCACTTACAGATAGCTAAAATAGATCAACTACTGATTAATGTACCCCTGGAAAATTTTTTTAAAAACGTATGGCAAAATAAGTCGTGTAAAAATATATGTGATAAAATACATCTTGCTAGGGAAATTAAACTGTTTAGAGGGCCTGGATTGATTACATAAAATTAACAAATCTGTTCAAAAAAAATACTAAATAGCCAACTCCTTCAGTACTAAAAAACGACAATTTTAGCAGGTGCCCATATGGGTCTAAAGAAGCTGTCTATGGGCCTCTAGAATCATGCAAGATTTGAAACAAATTCATAGCACGGATTTCGAGAAAATTCTAAAAATCTCAATTTCGGTCTCAAAATGGCCATATGTAGGCCTGTAACGGGACAACGAGAATTTTTTTCGAAACACCCCAAAAAATCTCACCATCCTTGTGTGTGTACGAATCTGTATACAAAACAATTTATAGAACGGGTGACATACTGACTGACTCAATTTATAGCTTCCTTTTTCGGACTAACATCTTCTCTTCTTCTTCTTCTTTTACGTCCATTTTCCATGCTAGCATGGGTTGGACGAAAGAGGAACCAAAAAAATATATGGTTCCAAATAGCCTTTTAAACTGTAAATATGAATTGATATACAAATAGCCAAACTCTGTTCTGTTACAATTCATTGAAACAAAGTAGACCGGTATTGGACCCCTAGACATTGTTTTAGAAGGATATATGTAGAGATAAAAAAGAAGAGATTGAAAATCGTGACATAAAATTTTTTAAAAAAGTCAAGTCATTCTAGAGATATAGGATTTTAAAAATCTAGCAATCCGATTGGTCAAAAGCAATTAAGGCTATAAATCAAGTGCCATAATTTTTCCAGAGATATGTCTTACACATAATGTTCTTTCATTTCGTTGATATAAGATTTTGAAAAATCTAGCATTGTGATGGCCAAGAGCATTTCGAACTATAAAAAGTGAACCAGAATTTTTTCAGACATTGGTTTTCAGACAGTGGTTTTCGCAGGATGAAAGATAATTATTAAGACTATAATGCTAAATATTAAAAAATAATCGTAATGGTTTGTTAATTTACGAAAATGTCCAATTGTGGACCGTTTCGCTCTGGCACTTTTTTTCACACATTGTACCCTACCTAACGTCATGCAAAAAATCTATAGAGCGGTTTAGCGGGTACAATCGGACAAACAGACAAGCATGAATCCATTTTTCTCTTTGGGAGTCCAACAAGAAATGTAAACAATTTTTCTTCAAAACATAGCGAGAGTTAATTGTATGACAAATACCTTAAATATATTAGATATATCAGACTTCTTTGCATGTATCACATCAGATGACAAAACTCCTGATACAGAGAACTCTTCATCCCTACCAAAAAAATGTAAACAAAATAAAATGCAGGTTGACAAAGGAATTTAGCCCAGTTGTACCGTTTCAAAGCTAAAATAGTGTGACCAGGGCTTAAAATAAGGGCCAATCATAGGACAAAGTCCCACAGAAATAGGGTATTTACATACGTCCTAGACAAAAAAATAACAATCAAGTAACCAATCTTACTTGACAAATACAAATGGTAGGTGTATTGAGTTGCATAGAGTTTATAGCATCCATAATCATCGAGATAAAAATAAAGTACTAGAAACTGTTGAAACATTTAAATCAGGAATGGTAATCATATGAAAAGTTTTTTTTTGAGTTAAAAATGCCTGATAGAAATGTTACACATTTGTGTTGCCCCGGACATATGTCTGGGAGGTTTGAATACTTAAATATTTGCATCTGCGTGTCGAGTATAGATATATTTTACTTTATCGATAAAATTAAATTATATAACATAAAAAATAGGGCAGTCTAGTCACCCTAAGCCGCCCCCAACCAGGTAGAACTATCAGTTTAAAATAAAAAAACTAACCTCATATTAATGACTTCAATAATGTTATTGGTGGGAACTTTCTCATTGATGGTGTCGTAGAAAATGACCTTAAAATTGCAAACAACCGCATAAGCACTCATCCAACCACGTTTTATTCCACCGGGTTTCGGAATCTGAAAGATTAAAAAATAAATATTTTATATGAATCCACTCCTCAATAATACATAAGCCCTCAGTTTTTAGGTGTCTTATAAACTTACAGATGAGTTTAAATTTGTAGAAACATATTTGGCTTTCAGTGTAACAAAACAAGCACAGGTAAAAAATGGACTCCTGGAAATATGAAAACTGCCCAAATCTATTTGCCTAAAAAAACTTGTTGTCCAATTTAAGAATGACCGATATGCTAAAACAATCCAAAATATATTTTTTCATCATTATAATAAGTTTGAGCAAGATTGGAACATAATATAAGATTTCAGCAAAAATGAAACAAAATTTCGTTAGGCTAAAATTTACTGGTTCGTTTAAGGGCCAAATTTAGGCCCCCAAAAATATTTTAAAGATGATTTACAAGCTAAGAGAATAAGAAATATTATTTTTTATCATCATACAAGATTTCAGGAAAATGGGAACAAAATTTTGTGAGAAAAGTGTGATAATAGGCTAAAATTGACCCATTTAAAGGTTAAATTTAAGCCCCCTATTTTTTTTTTAAATTACTAAAATATGCTAAAACAATTAGAAATACTATTTTTTATAATCGTACAAAAGTTCAACGAAACCAGACCAAAATTCTTTGAGAAAATTATATGTCAATTTTGGACTAAATTTCGGCTCTGTCGGGAGTACAAAAAGTAATGAACAGTTTCTGAGGAAAATGAGCGAACGGACATGAGAAAAAGCAATTGAGAAGGAATTTTAGAAATGTGCTTACCCTCACGAGACTTTCATGTGCAGTACCTGTACCAGTTTTTGGATCAATACCAAAGCGAGGGGTTACTAAAATAAATTGATAATTGACAATAAAATGAGGTAAAAACAGTTATAATTAGTTCAAATGTTAACCCTACATAGATTAAAAAACACATCTAGCACACCAAAACCAAAAGAAAAACAGAGGAAAAGTAGTATGATTGGATGATGGTGATTTTATAGGATGCTGTCATCTTCCCCAAAGGTTAAAACCTGGTCAATAGGTCCAATTATAAATAAACAAACTATAATAACTTACATAGTTGCTGAGGAACAGGACAGGATTTAGGTACATCTTTAATACAATGCATATGGCAGTGGTAACCACAGGCTAGATGAGAAAAAAAATCTGACTTTAAAAAACTAGAATGTGACTCAGGCCTGGTCGTAAGGAAATTTTCTGGGGAACGGAGGTAGTACACCCACAGTACTGGATGGCGTCCGTACCCCATTGTCGTTTCCAGATTGATGGCGTTTGTATGCCCAAAATCTA
>JAUOBW010256765.1:0-11215 GCA_032360285.1 Lepidozona retiporosa | reverse complement strand
TGACCCAAAATGACTTTATGCCTGAGAAAAAATGCGATTTCTCATGATATGCGTTTATCAGTTGATAGAAAAGTTTGTTATTATAGTTATATTGTAGTTATTATAGTTATATTATAGTTATTATAGTTAGCTATAGTGTTATCTGGGGTATGGGATGGGATGGGTGTTAAAAATTAAAATAAAATGAACGATAAAAGGCTTGACAAATATTCATGATAAACTAGATAGCTAGGTAATTAAGTTGTATTGCTATATGGAAATTCCATTTCATTATAAAGGTAAGGAGTCACATCATTTCCCAATTTTGTCACGTAAAACGTCATTGTGACGTTTTCGGGGGTGGGGGTTTAGCTCCACGTATTAGCGTGACAAAAGTGGGAAAACAAAAACAAGAAAATATAAAAGTTTTGGTGCCTTTATTCGCCGAGTCAACTATATCAAACAATAAAAAGTTGTGACGTTTTGCGGAGGGGGTGTGGGGGAGTCTAAAATTAAAACGTCACAATGACGTTTTGCGTGACACAAGTGGGAAATGACATGACCCCTAAAGGTAGAGTTATTTGCTGAAGCCAGCAGGAGACAGGACACCACTAATTAACTTGGAGCTATTCGAGAGTGGGCCACCTTGCTTAACATTCTGACAGTCTGAAATACAATACACAGGCTCAGGTCTCCTGTGTCAAAAACAATGTATGCCTCCATCGTTTGGTGTATTTTGAATGGGCATGGGGCTATTCCAGAAAAAAAACGTATCACCCCGGAGTTGAAGACATAGCTTATTAGACCATATCCCCATTGGAAACGAATTTTCCATTTTTTTAACACTACGCTATCGTAAATTCTATTATTTTTTACTATCTTATCGAATTTCCCTTTTTATTTCCTATCAGATTTCCAACAAATTTTAAGTACCCCATTAAAAATTTCCGACAACATTTTTTTATAAGCTTTTTGAAAATAAAATCTTATTTCGCTGTTCAAATGTCTTTGTGAATAAGTCCAAATATTTAATAAAAAAATAAAGTATTTTATAAATGCCAACTTGCTATTTCTTATTGCCCCAAAAAATTACATTGTCAGAATGACGATAAAAATGGCAAGTGGGTATGGACTAAAAGTGACCTAAACGTATAATAAGAGTTTGTTAAGAAAACCAAGCAAAAAGCATACTAAAAGTACTTTCACTCATTTCATTCAAAATGATACAGTAAAACTTGAGAAAATTAAAGTTTTGTCAACTTTTAGTCATCTTTCTACAGCGCTCTCCTATAAAAAACTACTTTTTAGACCCACGACGTGTATCGCGAAGGTCCTATGGAATGAGAGCTCAGTCTGTCTGTCAGTGACACTCATCTCAAAAAGGATTTTTCTGATTTTTTGCACAATAAAAATGTAAGAAAAGTGACTTGGTCAGATTTTTGAAAAAAATTCTCGGCTCCTGGAGCGGAGCAGAATACCAAAAAACGGGCTTTTCTGCAATTTTCTCAAAAACGGCTAAGGATTTTTTAATATTTTGCATGAAGTTAGATAAAAACATGACTCATCAAATAACGCAAGTGCCAAGTGGTTACTGCCGAAAAAATTGCGGGTCCGCACCGGGTTGGCCAGAATACCAAAAAAGAGAGTTTTTCGCGATTTTCTCAAAAACGGCTGTAAGTATTTTGCTATTTTTTGCATGAAGTTAGACTATAGCATGACGCATCAGATTACGCAAGTGGTTGCTGGCGAAAATTCTTGGGTCTGCACCGGGTTGGCCAGAAGACCAAAAAAAAAGATTTTTTTGTGATTTTCTCAAAAACGGCTCCAAGGATTTTGCTATTTTTTTGCATGAAGTTATACCATAACATGACGCATCAGATTACGCAAGTGGTTGCTGGCGAAAAATTCTTGGGTCTGCACCGGTTTGGATAGAATACCAAAGTTGAAGTTAGAATATAATATTCTTCTTTTGCTAGAAGTTGGAGTATAATTTTCCTTTCCACATGTATGACTGGTTACCCAAATAAAATTCATGGACGCCTATTTTGGACCCAAAATGGCTCAAAATCGGGGTGTTTTTACTTTTCTTATCAGAAAACGACTAAAGACTCTTGCTATTTTTAACACAAGTTTGAGCATAATTATTCTTTTTCAAATAGTCTGGTAGGTTACCCAAGAAAAATTCATGAGTTCCAGATAAACAGTAGTTTGTGTACAGTTATTTAAGTTACTTTATTGATGATTTCAGCGTGGGTCCAATTAAGCTCACTTATTTTACCTACCATGACTTTATGGCCTGCATGCTCTTCCTGACAGCTATTATATGATTACTAACTCTAAAAACTACAGAGCCGCTAAAACGCAAAATCTTAAACAGTGTAGTTGTCAAGATATCGTAGTTAATAAAAGAATTTGCATATCTAGACAGTATTTTTATACTGAATAACTATAGAGAGATATCAAGAGATATCCAGCACTGCATAATTGCCTAAAACCAACCGATTGGCCAAAAAACAAAAAGCCCCTTAAAAGTAATTCAAAATTCACCATTTGCTCAAAACGGCTCTTAAAAGAATTTGCTAGATTTTTTAAAGATCTAACAGATGATCTAGCAGTCCTTTTTATTTTTGTTTAAAGCTTGAAATTTCAACTGATGAAGAATTTAAGGAGCTATGTTACGAATCCGTAAAAGATATTTTTCCAGGCAATACTGGGAAGATGATACTTTGATAAGATCGAAAATTTGGAAAATCATCTCTGATACCTCTAATGTAAGACATTATTTTAAATTAGCTTGTTATGTAAAAGAGTCTGTGATTTTTTAAATTCATCTTCAGGCGAACCGGGGGTGAGATGCAATTGCATCTTGTTGTGTGGTAAAATAGATGACGCTATAATTCCTCGTTCAAAATTAAGTGTTGCCCCCTTTGAAAGCCTTTAAAAGGCGGGCTCTTTAAAGTTAGAAAAGTTAGGGTTTTTGGATCCACTGACTACAGAGATTAGTTTTTTTCTTAAAAAAAACGTTTTTTTTCTTTAATTTTTCTGAAATTTGGCATGAAGGTTAAGGACCATCTTGAGAAAAAGTACAAAGACAAATTAGGATAAAAATTTTGATAATAAAGGCCTGTCAAAGCTTTTTTTGCAGCAAACCAGTATTAAAAGTTAAAAACTCTGTCTAAAAATGCCGAAAATTTAAAGGTGTTATAAAATTGTCAAATAGTCATGTAGCAATCATAGCGCTCGAAATAACGGGCGGTCAGCGGTCAAATACCGCCCAGATCGTACCATTGACCGCCCAAAGCCTGTAAAACGTTGAGTCGTATAAGATTTTGATTATGTATTGTCACCAAGCTTCAGCGCTCGAAATAACGGGCGGTCAGCGGTCGTACCATTGACCGCCTAAAGGAAAAGTTGGAACCTTACTTTTATCTGATGTTTAACCAAGAGGAGTTATAAGTTTGTTAATTATATAAACAAAATGACTTTCTTCTTTATTTTTTAACAATGCAATGGTGCTAAATAAACATATTTGCATACTCTGAAAAAATAAAAACGGTTTGAGCGGCAAAAAAAATATTTGACCGCCCAGATTAGGCTGTGGGCAATCAACCTGACCGCCGAAGTTAGTAATGTTATTTCTAGCGCTGTAAAAAATGGTATTTTAGGAAAAATTGTTTGCTCAACCCCCCCCCCCCATCTTTGCAAATTTTCATCCCCTCCCCCTCCCATCTATGACTACTTTTGGCATTATGCTGGATACCTCTTAATATATCTCTATAATTATTCAGTATAAAGTACTTATTGTTTAGATAGATATGCAATGCAATTCTTTTTTTAACCTTAATGGTTTTAACGGTCTCTACATTCATAGCTGCTTGAGATTTTGAGATTTTGTGTTTAAGCGGCTCTGTAGCTTTAGAGTTGGCAGTATAGCTGTTATAGGCTATTATATAGCTGTCAAGAAAGCATCCGGGCTGTCAGGGAAGATATTTCTTTGAGTCAGCTCGGCATCATTACAATTGCAGAGCTAGCGGCGAGCAAATGTGTTTAGTTTGTTTATAGATTCTTCAATCTATTAAAAGTTTAGATTTAACAAGCTTTAACGGTGCTTTTTTTGTAAGATTAAGTTTTATGGATACTATCAGTCTTCTCAAATTCGCATACGTATTTACTTACACACTCGTCTACACGTACGCCAATTCAAGAATTTACTTATGCCTGTAATTTTAAAAATGAGAGCACTGCCTATTCACTCCCCTAGAGTATTATATGCTGGTGGGGGCAGCTGATATTTATATGGGGGGGGGCGCCGGGCGATTGGTAATGACGGGCAACCCAAAAATTGGCCTATTTTTCATTTAAAATGTGGTAATTGTGGCCATTTTTATCTTATTTTGCATTTTTATTGTCTGAACTTTTGTATTTAGTTATTTTAAACTCAATAATTTCAAAAAAGAAAAGGTTATTTTTATCATCATTTGGGCAATGGCTTGTTTTTTATAGCAAATGTTCATTTTTTGGTGCGAAAAACACATTTTTAGGTGGGCTTCCTGTTGTGAACTGGTCGCCCGTCCAGGCGACCCAAATTTTATCATTTTATCAATTGGTTGCCGGTGAGAAAAAATGGTTACTCGGACGTTTTTAATATACTGGAGTCTCCCCAGCTGTGCCCAGGTGGCATATTCTACGGTTTGATATATTTTTTACAAAAATACCTGGTTGCCCTGATGGGCGACTAAAAATTTAAAACAAAAATTATGACTGTCCGCGGGAAAAATTGGTCGCATACCCAGTAGGGGAAACCCTGCTTTTTACCCTAGAACTTAAGCTAATTTAAATATCTTTAGTATTATTCTTCGGTAACCATGATGCGTACTATCTGATGTAGCTACCAGTTGTTTATTTATTTAGGGCTGGCTATACACTAAGTTAAAAAAAGCGTTTGTCAAATGTTCAAGCGGCTAAGAAGAAAGAGGGCCCTTCTTTGAAGAAGAGCACTTCAAGGAAAAAGTTCATTGCATCTCGTGGTGTTGCTGTTTATCTTTTATTTTTTAAGCCCAATCACATTTCTAATTCTGTACTTTGCAAAAACGTTTGCAAATCACACTTTTTATTTCTGCACTTTTAATTTCCGAAAAGCTATTAGCATTTTTCCAGGTATATGATGGTCCTCTTGAATTTTGTTGTGTCATTTATCAGGGTAAAACATCCCAAATTAAGTTGGAAAAGAGGTTTTACGCTGTATTTCCTTGTTTTATAAGAATTCTGACTACTATGCTGAGGTCATCAAGATTTCAGACAACTTTTTTATTTTGATTTAAAATTGATGTTAACATTTTTTCTTATTTAGAGTCCAAGGTTATGTTTGTGATGGAATATCTTGATAAGATCTTTAGCTTTAGCACAAAGCCCCCGAAAGCCAAAAAGCAATACAGTATGATTCACATTCTTAAGGTAAAAATATTTAATCATTTTAGAGATAGTCCCTGGTGATCTTGAAAGTATTTAGGGTAGATTTATTTACCTTAGTGCAGTATGAATGAGCTTTTTTAGACCTACTTACAAAGGAGATGATTGGTTATAGATTTATTGGCTTTCTTTTATTAAGAGTTTTTCAATAAACAATCATTAAAACTTTATGAAAATCAGCATAAATGTAAAGTACCATAATGGGCATCATTGACCGCCAGATCTTTTAAAAAATCTCGTTTTTCAGTACTGTGCCTATTTTTGCTGAGAAAAATTAAAAGTCATCAGCATGAATTTTGTTCAATTTTTAATTGTTGAGATGAAAAAGTTAAAAAATAAATAAAAATAACTTAAATAAAAAAGTTTGTTGGCTTATTTTGGGCTCTCCCCTGGGGGTCTGCAGCCTAAACATGCCCGGAAAAAGACCTCAGATCTCAAAAATAAAAGCCTGTGTAAAAAATCTGTTTAATAAGTCTTCTATTTAGAATTTTACGCTCTTTCTAATGGTGCTAATGGTTTTCATTATAACCACTTTGAAATTTTGCATTTTCACAGAGTCCATATCTCTATAACGATTTTGATTGATGACGTCTTAAATTTTTTCTAAAGGTGCTTAGAGTGAGCACTTTCTATCTTAATCTACAAAAAGTTACGCTAATTATACTAAAATTAGTTTTGGTGTATTTTTTCCAGGTTCAACTCTAATTTGACCCGACTAATGATCCATATGGGCCAGGACTTCTTCGACATTTTTATGTCAAAATAAGGCTCTAAGAATTCATGTGATGTAATATTAAATTTATTAATAACCCTATTATTATGGGGGGCGAAAAGGGCGTTGTTAGCTTTTGCTGGAGAAAAGTATTAAATAGATGTATGGCGATACCTTATCGGTCCAAATAATGTCGGCCTAAATTATTCCTTGGCCCTAATTTTCATCACCAAGCAAAAATTTCGTCACTTAGGGTTGACGAAAAATGAAACACAGTAAAGGTGTAGTATACTTGCCAGTAATAAGACATAATTTTTCAACTAACTTGGATGTTGCAACCTCCTTTTCGGTTTTTTAATTTACATGTAAGCTCAGAATAAAGTCCTTCTGAAATGGAGTTCAATGCTCTTTGTTTCGTCAAAAAATCTTGCTTCGTTCTCAAGATATATTCAGAACAGAAATTTTTTTTTCAACGAATTAAAAAGCATAGTTATTTATTTCGAAATGACTTTATTCTGAGCCAAACATGTCAAATTGATTGGGGTTCCCTTTAACTTTAATTTTATCCATGAAGTAGTATCTATAAACTGATGTAATTTGTTCTTGTTGAAAAAATATGTTATTTTTACGATATCACTTAAATTTATTGCGCCACGTAAGGTTTATAACCTCCGTGAAAGTTTCTTAGAATAAATATTTTGGCCCAAATTTTTTGTCGGCCCAAACTTTCGTCACCCTATAAAAATATCGACACTTGTTCAGATCGTCAATTCTGCATATAATCATGTCGAATTAATGTGAAAATGAGGCAAACCTGGCAAAAATATACCAAAGCTAGATTTGGTATCTTTTGAAGCGGAATTTTGTGTAAAATAAGATAGGAAAGTTCTCACTCTGGAGCCTTTGGGGGAAAAAAGTTATGACGTCATAAAGCTAAATCGCTACCTATGGACCCTGTGAAAAATGTAAATTTTCAAAATGGTTTAAATTAAAAACCAACGACACCATTGGAAAGAGCGCAAAAACTATATAGAAGACTTATTAAACAGATTTTTTATACGGGTCTTCGTTTTTGAGATATTTGAGCTTAAAAGTAGGTTTTCGTGCCGAAAATCGTCAATTTCGTGATCTTTGCATAAAGCCAAAATCTTGAAAACGAAGACCCGTATGAAAAATCTGTTTAATAAGTCTTCTATACAGTTTTTTGCGCTCTTACTAATGGTGTTAACGGTTTTTAATTTCAACTATTTTGAAATTTGACATTTTTAACAGGGTCCATAGCTCTGTAGGGATTTAGTTTTGTGACGTAATAACTTTTTCTTATTCTATACAAAATTGCGCTTCTAACGATACCAAATATAGCTTTGGTATATTTTTTACCAGGTTTAACCCTAATTCGACCAGACTAATATTGTTATCTGTGTTTAGCGAAGGCTTAGCGTATACATCTTGTTTTTTCTCCAGACCGATTTGCATGAAATTTTTGTTTCTTTTTTTCTTGATGAAATTTTTTTTTTCAAAATTTATTCTGAACGTTCCGTACTGGGGCTCTCAAGGAGCAAATTTGGGTAAAAGAAATCAGGTTCTAAAATAATGATGTAAGCAATCATTGAGCTGGCAAATTTCTTCAAAATAAGTACTGGCCAAAATTAATAAAATCAGTGACTCGCCAAAATTTCCCCAGAATAACAAAAAAAATGGCACATCGGTGATGAAGAAATTAGGACTTATTTTGTAAAAATTTAAGAAAGTTGATGCTCAATAAAAAAACGAAAAGGTAAATAAAAGTATACATTATGTCTAAACAAATATATTATTGCTATTTAGCCATACGAAGACCCGGAGACGTGTGTGACGTCATAACGTGAAAATATATATTTTTGTAAAAGTCCTAAGTCACTTTCGCGTTTTATTTTTGAATTATCTTTAAAATCGAGTTTACACAATCAAAATCGGACATAAGGATTAAAAGTTACGAGTGGTTGAGTTTAAAAAAATATCCTTTAATAATCATACTTAAAAAAATGGTGTGCTGTCTAAGTCAAGTTTTTTGTTTAACGTGGTAACCGACAACTTGTCAATTTGAAAATATTTCCAGACGGGCCACGGGTCTCGGTGCTGGTTCTATTTCAAGCACCCATTTGTGCCATGGATAAGCTGAATAGATCGAAATCGAAAATGATAATAATCGAATCGAAAAGTTAAGTATGACTTGTGGCAACAGCTGGGGTTCGAACCCCCGACCCTTAGAGTCTTACGCTGGGTCAGACCATCTCAAAGGGTTAATATATAAGCAATTATTGATTATTTAACGGTAACAATTATGGTATTATGGTAAAATATTTATTTTAGCAGTTTCTTCAAAAGAACCAATTGGCAATCATTGACCATTAAAAAGGGTTCATATTTATTTTCCTATAGAACGATACTTGTGGTCATCGATATTCGAAATACCTGTCTAATTATTTTAGCATTGTAGCTGACAATACCTTTCCAAACTACTGATCCTAGCATAACTTAGGTAACCATTTGTGCCTACGGAAATATCTGCTCAACCAGACAACCTGTTAAGATGTGCTGTGTAAACACAATGAGCCCTACCTTACAGAATCACAATTATAGCTAAATGGAAAATTACTTGCCATTGACGAGGTTTTATTCGGGGATTCCACTTATTTTCTTAGCTTCCTAGTTAAAATCTAAGTTTGTATTGTTTATTTTTCCGTACTGCTTACTTCCCGTATTTTTTTCATTGCTATGTTGGTATGTTGGTAACGTTTGTGAAAATATTTTAAAACCAAGATTCTCTAAAGTGGCAATTCGCATAAGCATCTCTCAAAGTTGGAGCAATTTAGGAGGAAACCTTGCGAAAATGATTGCCGGGCTCTACTTTCTTCTCTCAAAAGTTTTTGCAGTTTTTAGTCAGCTAGCTGCATGTGATACCGTAAAATCACGGATAAAATTCCTCCGGATATAAGCCTCCACCCAGATATAGCCCCCTAAATTCCATAGCAAAATTCATCCCGTATGTCACCCCCTTGGAATTTTCACATGGTTTTAAAAATAGTGTTTTTGATAAAAACAAGCTTAAAAAGAGTGTTTCAGGGTAATAAATACAAACATTGGGAGTGTTTGGGATGGGTAATCATGTCCCTCGAGTTAACAAATCCTCGAGTTATACCCCCTACGACGTCATAATTCGATGGGGGCATAACTCGAGAGCAAATTAGTTTTTAATACACCATCGAGTTATACCCCAAGGCATAACTCGAAGTCTTTTAAAAAAGTAATTTCCTCCGAGTAGTTATATACCCAGTCTTTTTAAAAACAATTTTCACTCGAGTTATGCCCCAGGCCCCAGTGCATAACTCGAAGTTATTTAATTATGTAGTTGCCTCCGAGTTATGCCACTCGAAGTCATTTCAAAAACTAACTGCCTCCGAGTTATGCCCCGGGGCATAAATCAAAACATTTTTTTAATTTATTACTATGAGTTATGCCCCTAAGTTCAAGAAATAAAATAATTTCATATCGATAAAAAAAGTATATTTATATCTTTATATATTTTATTTTTGTATGTAGGAGGGAATGAAGGGAAATGGTATGGAGTCCATGTTATGTTTTTTGTATTTACAAAGTAATTATTACATGCACTAAATCTAACAGCTACGATTTCAATCTGGGATTACTTTTAAGTAAATATTTCTGAAAGACATAATCAGATGCATATTTAAAAAGATTCCATCAACCAAATTACTTGAAAAATTGCATTAGCATGAAACATTATCTAGTAATTTTTTAGTTATAATCTTATTTCTATATGCAGAAATTTATATAAACTACATTTTTTCTACTGATATTTAAAAAACTTTGCATCAAGTAAAATTACTTGAAAAATTGCATGAAACATTATGTAGTAATTGTTAGTTAAAGAACCTTATTTTATTGATATTAAATATGGCTAAATATATATGCCCCGGGGCAACTCGGAGCCCCAGGGCATAACTCCAGTGAAAATAATTTTGTAAAACGGCATTACTAAAGTATGGAAAGGTCCAGAGCCACCTGAGTCACCCTTAGCCAACCACGAGCCATCTGAGCCACCTTTGAGCTATCTGAGCCACCCTGAGCCATCTGAGCCAAGTCGAACTTATTGAACACTATAATCAGGACACAAACTAATTGTGATACAATTATGTTCGATTATATTCGATTAAAATTGTGTTTGATTATTAGTGTTAGATTCCGTTCGATTAGTGTTTGATTAAGTGTGCTTGATTATAATTACCGTTTTATGCCGTAATGGATATAATCGCTGACAAAAGTAAGCCACAGACACACTTTGAGAAATAAAGAAAACGTAAGAAGCGCGATTTGGACGCGATCGTACATTTGGCAATATTTGTATGTATACAGTCATTAAGATCTGGTGAATATGCAGTCTATTATAAACTCTGTCAGCTATGGGTATAAGAGGAGCAGTATACCCATAGTGGGGTTCTGGGCTGTTGAATAATGATATCATACTTAACTTTTTGATTCGATTATTATCATTTACGATTTCGATCTTTTCATCTTATCAGGGGAATATGTAAAAGGTAGGTCGCCCCATTGGTGCGCCCCAATGGGTCGGTTGTTTGGGGCAGCTATATCTTTGTCACTGAGTATTATTTTTTAAAATAAAATGTACAAAAATGTTTCTTACTATTAAATTGCTCTTAATATTATGACAAATTGGAAAATAAAGCTACTAATAGCAAGATAAAAGTATCAAAATAATCTGTAAAAATCGCCTTTAAAAAGAACCGCCGCCATCTTTAAAAAATTTTACGCTAATAATTTGCGGAACAGATGCTTTGCCTCATGACATTCCCGTGATAAATGGTGAGTGTTCGATTTTTGTTTAACGTGGTAGGACCAACAAATTGTCATAGACAATATTTCCGGAATAGGGTTAAGACAAAGGACTTTTTTAAAATTATGTATCCAGCCTATTTATACATCCGTACAAAAAGAAAATGACCTTTAAAGAATATGTATAAAAATGTATTCCAT
>JAUOBW010256764.1:7509-18175 GCA_032360285.1 Lepidozona retiporosa | reverse complement strand
TTTCAGTGGATTGACAGCATATGGCGACGAACGAAGAGGTAACTCAAAATTCAGAGCCGAACAGTGCAATCTTGCTTTGTTCTCTGGCGTGATTGGGATTGATTAAAGCTAGTACATGTTTTTACATTACCGTAAATGATCGAATAAGCCCAATAATATTATTTTTCAAAATGAATATTAAGGTCACTTCCTGGTATATGTGTCACATGCCTCAAAATGACTCTTAAGCTACAGCTTGGTCTAAAATGGCTTTCTCAAATAAGATAAAAATTATAAGAAATTCGTATAGTCCCCCATGGGGGCTTATACGGGAGTGGGGGCTTATTCGTCAAAAGAGAGTTCAATGGTGGGGGCTTATTCGGCAGAGGGTTGTTTGGCAGTGTGGGCTTAATCGATCATTGACGAAAATTCCATATGAATATAAATAATTTAGTATAATCACAAAAAAACGAACTGTTGTTCCATGTTGACAAATGTACTATGCCGCCATTATTGGAAAATAAATAAAAAAATAAAATTTAGGAACATTTGCTAAATTTTTAATCTGTTTCAGTAACCAGCTTTGATTATCCCTAAAATACTCTTTAGAAGCCTTTGATTTCGAGCCGGTTTAGGATTTTAAGTACCGTAAATGATCGAATAATCCGCGTTGGCTTATTTGTCAAATGACTATTTAAACTTTTTAAATTACAAATTTTTTGATTAATTTAACTTTTATTTGACATATAGTTGTATTGAATTAGCAGTATGATGCGTTTTTAGTTATTTAAATTCAAATATAATTATGATGGGGTGGAGGCTTATAAGCCAAATTGAGTACAGGGTGTGGGGCTTATTCGGGAGGAAGAGTTATTTAGGAGTGGATGCTTAATCAATCATTTATGGTAAGTAAATAAATTGGTTATTAACTTCATTTCATTAATTTATTTCACTAGCGCGTTTAACCTTTTTGAACCAAATATTTTTTTAGGAACAATTACGGATAAAAACCGTATTATGCAGACCTGTTAGAACAAACAATTTGGAAGCTTGAAAACAACAGGGAAATGCATTGTGAGAAACATATAAAAGTGCTCTTAACACAAATACTTTTTCTGTATCAAAATTTAAATATTACAAAAATATAATCTGTCAATGATAAGACGTGTAAATAAATATACATAACTTCCTATAGGCAACTAAATATATAACTTCAGATGTCGAGCATAACAGTATAAAAGACATACCAAACAAATTTAAGTCATAATTTAGTGAAAAAGACTTCGTACGCACCTCCATCTCCTCACCTGGCACGGGAAACAAATATAATAGGAATATATCATGTTCTTTTACATCCGAACCTATAGCCAAGACATACTAACGATATTTTATTTAGCGACTTTTCCAAAAATTGTATTTTTCCTTTTGCAATAAAGTCAATTTCTGGAGCGAAGTTAACATTTTTTGTTCAAATATACCTTATTCACGAATGATAAAACATTTTCTTGTCAAAAACTTTTGTTTCACGAGTTTTGTGTCCCAAAAATAAAAAAATATAAATTTCTGCTTAAACCTTCTTGATAACTTTCATAGTGAAATATTGTTCATATTTTTATATTAACCAAATTATGTAAATTTTGTAGCTTTTTTAGGAGCCATAATTTAGAAAATATTGCTGATGTCATTAAAAATTCAGCCAAATTTTTGTTTTTCTAAAATATTCACTTAAGTTTGTTGTTACCAATCAAAAAATACAGTTTTGGGAGATTCTGCCTCATACGTTTTTGAACTACCAATAACTCGGGTGAGGTTTATAAAATGTGTAATGGTGCAGTCTAGTTAATCAGCGTTTTTTATAATTTATGTCTGCCACCGATGAACTCAAAAGTTTAATAATACTCACTGAGCACTCAAAGGGTATTTTATAATGTTCCAATACTATTAACACAATATAACTCAAATTAGGTACGTAAACATAACAATAACAAAATTTATCTGAAATAATGTGACAATAAGATACCTCTAACTATTTTAATTACCATAATTTTCGGGCAGAAAGAACGCACGAAAATTGTTGGGGCTCTGTATAGTCTGTCGCGGAAAAACCTGGGCGAAAATTAAAAGTTTGCAAAATCGAAAATTTTAAAACGTCACATATTTCAATATTAGATCATATTTTATTGGTTATTTGGATTATTATTTGATTATTTGAAGAGACCTTAATTTTGATTAATTTGTGTGATTTATTTACGAATACGTCGAATACCTATATCTCATAAATTTTTTGCATTCTGTATCCCACATTCTTAACTGCACGGAAATTAGAGCTCGCGTGAATGTCATAACCTTTTTATAAGCATATGCTTGTGATTACCTTGACTAGTTTAGTCTGGCTCCGCACTCACGAGACTATACGGAACTTTTATGTATGACACTACTACAGAGACGACAGAGAGACGTGCGACTATATTTGATTTTATTATTTAGTCTTTTTATATTTTAAAGTATTTTTTATTTTAGAGTAGAGACTTAGGCAAGTATAGTGATTTCCCTGATTTGAACCGTTAAACTTTATTTTTATAATATGCTTATTTGTTATAGCTTAGTCATTATGATGTAAAATAGACCAAAATCAAAGATTTTGTATGCTTATAACCTTATGCATGTGTATTTATTTGGGTGCGCAACATTTTAGGGCTCGAAAGATAAGAAATCAAAAATAAAAGGCGTGCGGAAATTCAGGTAATCAGCGCATTTATTTCACAAACAAAACGCAATGATTATTTTCATTTATCAATCCAGATAGGTAGAAAATTTTCCAGTTGTGAAAATAAATAACATAATGTTTTACCCATGTTTTACTAACCATTTGGATTCAGAGTTAATGTAGTCTCTAAATGTCCACAATGGATACATTAAATGATTCCGCAAGTTGTGTTCGTGCGCTTTCATCCACTTCGTTTACCTTACATCCGATATCTAGATCAGATATATTTATAAACGGACGTCTTTCTAAAATGCACCTTCTTTTAGGGCAATAATATCGATTGCAGCGACTTAGTTTGTAACATTTTAAGTTGTTAACTGGGTCTACAGACGGATACCAATCAAATTCATTACGCCCTAAAACATGCGTAGAGACATCTGACTTATCAAACTCATCGGCGCATCCATTGCATCGTTTAATACCACCTTTTCGTTTGATTAATTCATATTGTTGAACTTGTGGTTCCGGTTGAACCGGTCTAGGTCCAAGGCTTTGACAGATAGAAACAGGTTGTTGTTTCGGTACGTTTACAAGAGAGGCTATCCCACTTAAAACGTCAGAGCTGTCTTTCGTTATGTTTGCTTTACGACTTCTTTTAGGTTTGGACTTATTTTTATTTTGCACATTTTTAGGTTTAGCCAAAGTCACATTAGGAATAGGTCCGACACTATCTGATAGTGAGTTTGAGATAGATTCAGCACTTAAATTAGGAGTGGAAGCGGTTGGATTAGAACGATTACTTTGCGGTACCTTTTCCTTGTATATCCCTGCTTTGTTCCAGATCCAGATGGTCGCCCGAATGCTGCCAAATTTGTTAGATTGACAAGTGGCGTATTCTGCTGAAGACTTTTAATCAACACTGCAATCTTACCGACATGCACAGCAACGGCTATTGAATGTGCACAAATATGAAAAGTACTAAAGTTGAGGCATTCCTTTTTTTTGCATAACACAACACCAGATTTGCTAATTGACAATGACTGTGGTCGTGGGGTATGGTCTCTTGGAACCTCGTAATTCTGTGAATTGAACGCTTTTCGTACCAAATTTCCATCAATAATTCGGCGAGCTTCTGTTATCATTTCCTCTGCAATTTCTGGAGGAACATGCATGATATCATTTGAAGATAATTCATCAAAGCTACTTACCGCCGGCTTGGGTGTGACATCATCTGTAGCAGATGGTTCACATAAGATGTGTTTATCAAACACGGCCGCTCTATGTATTTTGCACTTGGTAACATCCCATTGGAACCACTCACGGCCAACCTTCAAATGCTCAAATTCGCTACTAAATGATATGTCTCCAGTATCCGTGATAGCGTCATTATATTGGTTCTCTTGCGAATCAATCAATTCTTTCATCTTAGAAATAAATTTATCTATTGGTAGCTTTTCATTGCACCACCGTTTTATTTCGGAATTCATGCTTTCCACGCTGTTCGTTGTATATTCATCAGCGTACAAAACACCTGATTCATTTACATGTGTTGGAATACCACACTCTTTTCTAATAAATTGAAGCATAGTGGTCTTCATCAACTCGCTTTTGTAGTGGATATACCAATCATAGAAACTGTATTCACCTGATTTGTTTATCGAACTGTTTTTTGCTTGCAATGCATTCCATACCTTTTTTAAGGAAAATAGCTTGGTTTGAAATTCTTCAACACTCACAGAGTCGACCAGGCCTCTCTTTTTGAGAACTTTGTTCTCGCGACGGCCAAAAATGTCATCAAGTACCTAAAAATGATTAAAGTTTATAATTAGCTAAGCAAAGAGATTAGTCCGAGGGATTTAGGGTGGAACCTCAAAAAAATGGTATAAGCTAAAATTTTCAGGAATTTCTCCTTGCTATACCCCTTTCAGCATAGTAAAACCCCACCACACCCCAAAGGGCGGAACATATTTATTTGACGCCTTTTCATCTTTATTAAATTTTTCATAAGAAAATGGTAAAAAAATAAAAAAGTTGAAATTTAAATTTATTTTAATAGAAAATAATTTACACCATTCGAAAAAGCAGAAAATATTATATAGAAGACTTAAAACAGAATTTTCATAAGGGCTTCGTTTTTTAGTTATTTTGCTTCGAAAATCAAGAAAAATGCCGTTTCATGTCTAAATGCGCTATTTTCTCTATATTTGAAGCAAAATAACTCAAAAACACAGCGCCCTATGAAAAATCGGTTTAATAAGTTTTCTATATATAATTTTCTGCTCTTTCGAATAGTGTAAATTAAATTATTTTCCAAAAAAAACAAATTAAAAAATGTTTGTTTTTTTTCATTTTTACCATTTTCTTAGTAATAGTAATAGTGTTAAGACTAAATCATGCCAAAAGGTTATGTTCCGCCCATTTGGCTCGGTGGGGTTTTGATATGTTGAAGGGGAGCATTTGTAAATTAAAACATTTTAAAACGAGTAAGGAGCATTTGTTGAAATTTTCAGCTTAATACCATTTTTTTTAGGTTTGGCCATTTTTCAGCCCAAATCCCTCAGACTATAACCTAAATATTATTTGGTCAAATCTTTTCAAATAAATATATTTAATTTTTATAGCGAAAGAAATGTACAACTCTACAGATTCGAATCCTATTTCTGTAGATCCAACATTTAACTTTGGAAAATTCGATGTAACACCGTTTAAATACCGTAACAAGAAGATTGAAAGCCTTTCAAAGAACGTCACTGGACAATGGACACCTGCAATAATGGTTGGCACGACAACTATCCAGCATGGGAATGCTTTGCAGACATATGAAACAGCAATGCAGTCCGTTGCGCAGAAGTGCTATTTAACGTCAAAGAAATACGTTTTTATCATTACAGATGGCGAATACGGACTTATATCGGGATGCAAAAACAGCTTTAGAAATGCCAATATGCTACGATGTACGAAACATTTTAAAACGAATTGTAAAGAATACTTGAAAGAAATCGGGTGTAAATAAAATATGAACGTGATGATCGAAGTTCGGTGATAATGGCTTGTTGGAGGTCGAAACAAAAGAAGAGTTAAACAAACAAATCCACGTGGCCAAGATATTGGATGAAATTGAACGCGATACTCTAAACCTTGATGCAAAAGAACCTAACAAATTTTCCATTTACATTATTAAGCGCGAAAAATCAGTCTTGAGGAAACTTATACGGAAGTCAAGACGTAAAGCCTTTAGAGTTAACACTAATAATATACCTCCTAGAGTATATTCGAACCAGTCTGAGACAGTGAATTCGATACTAGCTGCGAAAAAGACTGCTTTAGGATATTCAAAAAAATATGATCTAAGTAAATCTACGTTCATCAAGGATATATGGCAACCTGTGGTAAAACATCAAGATTTCGAAATTGAAAAGGCGATAATAAATCAAAGCAACGAATTTAGATTATCAGATGATGCTCAGTATTTAACTGTTGAGCTGGAGACGTGGAACGAATGGCCCAAAGAGCAGAGGGAGGCGTACACAAATTTCGTCAGAAGCTTAAGTACAAATGATATGAAAAAAAAGAAGACAATAGATACAAGTAAATGGAATAACATATGTAACCCACAAATTCATGCAGAATTATCCGAAGATTTGATTGAGAAATTACCACATATTAAACATTGTTCTTTAATTGTCCAAAAAGCTTTGGATTTGTTGAATGTGCAAAGTGCAATCGTTCTTTCTCCTACGTTATTTGCAAATAAGAACAAAACATTCCTTGTTGCTGCAAAGAAAAATTCAAACGCACTAAATACAGTTACCGTATCAGGTAAATTGGTACATGCAAAGGGTATACATTTTCAAACGTTTGCAGTCATGCTGTAGCTGTTGCTGAAAAAGAAAATATTTTGCTAGAATACATAACAAAGAATAAGGCATCAAGAAATAGATCGTCTATTACCTACCCAGCAGCCGGTGGAATCGGAAGAAAAGGATGTGAAAACAGACGCCAACGAAACTATTTCCAACCTGTAAATCAAGATGTGCAAAACCCTTTTAGCCAAGTATGGCACAACAACAAGCCGCTTGTCGTGTGTTCGGTTGATGAAATCCCGAAGGTGCAAACAAAGAATGTATGTGGACATTGTCGAACGGAATTTCCCCGAGGACAGCTATCAATTGTGCCATTTGACATAGCTTTAAGTCATGAAGAGCGATGGAATTACCCCAATAAGCAACACAAATTTCCTTCAGATCCATACTTCTTTCCAAGTAACAAATTTACAACGAGATATTACTGCGTGCATAAAAAATGTGTTTATGAAAGGTTTCCGTATTTTAATGAAAGTTTATTGGAAGTCGATGCCACTCTCAAACTTACGGATAGTAGTTATATCTATGTCATTAAAATACAGCTAGGTGTCCAGCTATAAATGAAATATGGATTCAAAAAAACTCTCAACTAGTCCTACTTTTGCTATTTTGAATTATATTCTGCATGGCGAAACTCACCGACCGAAATATTTGTGCATATCTATATAATAAATATTCTGTTTACGCCGGTGTTACATATATTCCTCGAATTTATCTGTATTTCCTTGTGAAATTATATTGACATTATTGATAATATAATAATAGAAATCTTATTTAAACGATTTTATAAAAGAATTCTACACAGGTTATTTTAGTTATAGATGAGGAATAAGAGATCGTTAAAAAAAAATTCTTAGAAATTCTAAAACCTTTCATTCGCGCAATACTTTTACTTTGTTATTTTCTAATTAATTTTTATATACCCTAATTTTTATCCCTCATCAATATAATAATCCTGATGTATTCATGTGATAAATATTGCATAACAAGAGTTAATTTAGCGTTTGACGGGTTGCCAAAGCATACAATTTTACCTTAATTGTACTCTTGCTAGCAAGCGGAAACAAGGGGGATGTTATATGGAGAGTTGTACCGGGATAAAATTTTCTCTGGACAATACCGATATACTTTTTTCGTGTGTTTATTTTAGCCCAGGGCCTGGGTGGGTGTTTCAACTGTCGAACGGCAAATTCTATCCTTTATTATTGGATAGCTATATGTTCAAACTTTTCTAAAAAATATAAAGGCCTTTTTTCCTAGGGGGATTTTTTCTGTGACCCTTCCAAAACGGCAAAAAAAGAACAGCGAAAACGACAATAAGAGGAAATCTTTGTCTCAGAAATTTAAAAGTGTGGATTTTCTAATCAAAATTTTATTAAAATATTAATTAAATATAGCATCACTATGACATTTACAAAAATATTTTTTGGATATTTTGCGTAAAAACACTCTTGACTGTAAATTCAGGCTGATTACGGATAAATAATATTTCCTGATTCAATTATTTTTGAAAACGAGTTGACTTTACCGTTATCAAGACGACATTTTTCTTCTATAAATAATTTAAACGAATAAACTTTACCCCTGCAAACAAAATCCTTGAAATGGTCATTCCCGAAGGATTATTCTCGCGAACTTATTCAAAGCGTCCCATCGAGAAAATTTATCCTCTATAAAAAATATTATTTATCACCCATTTTTTATTGTATTAATAAAAATAATTATTATCACTACTCTATTTTGACCTTCAAAACAATGGCATAATTACCGCTGACTCGGAGATTAGATTTTTCGATATTTGTTTGCTTTTCGAGCGTAGAAAACTCATTATTCTTTTGGTAATGAGTTTTTCAACCGATAATATTACTAAATAGTAAACATTTGCTTTCAAAAAGGTAAAAAGTAACTCCAAATCACGAAAGTTTATTCGAGTTTATACTTGTGAATTATCTCAAAACAGGCCTGTCTCTAAAGTTTATTCC
Source organism: Lepidozona retiporosa (assembly GCA_032360285.1). Taxonomy (NCBI): domain Eukaryota; kingdom Metazoa; phylum Mollusca; class Polyplacophora; order Chitonida; family Ischnochitonidae; genus Lepidozona; species Lepidozona retiporosa. The sequence continues at coordinate 9,644 of JAUOBW010256764.1, read as the reverse complement.
CAACATTTGACAATATCGAAAAAGTTTCTTCCTTTAAAGTAAGTTGTGCACTGATCATAGAAAATGTTTTTAGTTATTTTTTAAGAAACTGTGCATATTAACCCTATTAACACTGGGCTTTTTTTCTGGTGTATTACTGGAGGGGGCGGATTCCCCTCTCATAATTTTTGATTAGAAAGAGCAATCCACTTAAAACTTTGCACAGTTGAACACTAACATCCAATGAAAATTTTAGTAAAAAAAATGTTTTAAAATATCAAGTAATTTTTGATGACGTCAGTAATATGTACTAAAAAGGTATTTTTAACTGTCCTGGCAAAATTATTCGGGGGTCACATAGTGTGACGACGTCATACCCCCCAAAAATATTTTAAACAAAAAAATATTTTTTCACCGAATTGGGTCATTTAGAGCAACAAAAAAAATGTTTCTTTGAATGGAAATTTTTTTTACCGATTTACCTGTCAAAAACGCCCCTACCGCCCAAATTTGGGCAAATTGCAATAAAAAATATTTTCTGCCGAATAGAGGAATAAATTTTCATTAAAATTGGTTTCGAGGAAAAAAATTGACGACACTTCAAAAACACCACGGTCACTTTCCGTCCCCAGTATTAATAGGGTCATTATATGTAAATAATATTTAAAAACAATTTCTATTTATTTCATTGTTTAATTTATAGATAGGGAGTTTTGTAGTCTTGATAGGTTGATATAATTATTTTATTCACTTACATTTTCTTAACTAGTGTATTTAAATATATTTATTTTTGGATATGATCTTATTTGCAAAACAAAAGTATATATGCAACTCTAAGGAGTTTTTTATGCAGATTTTATACCCATCCAATATGAAGAAGGGGTTAAGGAGGGATTGATTGTTTATATTCATGATGTTGACACTAAAATGTTGACACATAATTTCGAAACTTTAATTTTAGTGGGTTAACTCGGTTTTAGAAATTTTGATTAAAATTTAACCAATTTTAAGATAAACACGGAGAATTAAGAGAACCGACTGGCCTGAGTAAAAAACGTTTTTTAATCGGCAATTCGTAAGCTCTACTTGAAAACCACATATACTGCATTATCCCATATAAATATATTTTCACCTATTTCTCTCGTGAAGTAAATGTATATCGTAAAGATTGTTGTTATGTTTCGAGAGAAGGGTGGAAGAAGGATTATGAGACATTGGCACAAGTGTTGTCTAACATCATACACCAACTAACCCAATGCACTCTAGTGGATATTAAATCCTTGCATTGGATGATATCTATATAGAAGATTCATTTTTAGCTTCACTTCAAATGTTCTATTTGAGCTATTTTCTTAATCTTTGAAGCAAAATAAAGTATAATTCCAGTAATTCGAGCATCGGTTAACACGGACTTTTATTAACTCTTTTGCCTGGTCCCTTGAACATTCTTTAATTGTTCCTTCTAAAAATCACTGGTTCATTCGAACATCGGATTACTCTAACATTTGCTATCTCAAACCATATTTCGGCCCAACGTAGCCTAATTTCTACGGAGTACTCGAACTTTTCACTTAGCAAATTTAAAACTTAAAAAACTTTAATTAAGATTTCTAATTTTAAAATGATTTTAATTCAATTGTTTTGGCGTATGATAATTTACTGAAAACTAAATAACCTTACAAAAGTTTTACTAGCAACCGTTCTATTATCAAGGGAAAACAACCCTACATAACGCGTCTACTCAATACAAGTAATATCTGAAAGTTTCAACTAAAAAGGGCAAAAAACTGTTTGAGAAAAACATGCGAAAAAGCGCAAAAATCTGTATAGAACCCACCCTTGAAATAAACTTCCAAATTTGGATTAAATCATCAAAAATAACTTTCTATAATTATTAACATAACACTAAAGAAAATTATCGTTTTTTAAACATAAAAAATCAACACGAATAGCAAGATTAAAAAATGTAGGAACACTACAATGTGATATACAATTATCATCCAAGAAACAAGTCACTTAGGAATAGATATGCTTGCCATACAATGGAATATAAAAAATGAAGATGCCACAATATAAAGAACGGTGAGAAGCTTAGACATTTATTTTCTCAGAATTTTCTTAGTTTTCGACATTGAGTTTCGAAAACTCAGAATTTT
>JAUOBW010256653.1:0-11215 GCA_032360285.1 Lepidozona retiporosa | reverse complement strand
ATTGGATGCTTATGGGTTAGAGTATAATAGTCTTAAATTCCTTTATAGCTATCTTTCAAACAGGAAACAACGCGTCCGTGTGGGTTCTGCCCTGAGTGATTGGTTAATAATACTACTTGGTGTCCCCCAAGGATCAATTCTTGGTCCCATTTTATTTAATATTTTTATAAATGATTTACTTTTATTTATCGATGAATCAAAGATATGCAACTTTGCAGATGATAATACCCTGTCTGCTTACGACAAATCCATACCAAATTTAGTTACCAAACTCGAAACCGACGCACAAATCGCAATCAAGTGGTTTAATAATAATTCCTTGATTGCAAATCCCACTAAGTTTCAATTCATGATCATCGGGGATAGAAGTAAATCAGTTATAAATATATCAGTCGATCGACAATTGATACAAAATTCTGATATAGTTAAACTTCTTGGTGTAACTATTGATAGTAATCTAACCTTCTTGCCACATGCTACTACTATGTGTAAAACAGTAAACCAGCGTACAAATGCTCTAAATAGAGTCCGAAATAGCTTAAGTCAGGAAAAGGCCAATAGACTTGGTAATTCTTTTGTATTGTCGTTATTCAACTATTGTCCCATAATATGGATGTTTAGCAACAAAACCGCTAATTCCCTTATAAATTTAACTCATAAAAGAGCATTACGAGTCATCTTGAATGACTCTCTGATTCCTTTTGAAACGGCATTAATCTCTACAAATTCTAAATCCCTTCACAACAGGAATTTAGAAATTTTAATGTGTGAGATATATAAGTCGCTAAATTCATTAAATCCCGTTTTTATGCTTGATACTTTCGCAAAAAGGTTACATCCTACAGCTTTCGTGCTGGGTGTATTCTAAAACCACCTTTTGTCAAGAGGAATAATATGCAATTCATAAGTTTAAATTCACTTGAGATACGTTCATCATTAGCCTGGAACAAGTTGCCCAAATTTGTTAAAGACTGTAAAACATTCAGTAAGTTTAAGTCCGAAATTAAATCCATAAAAATTTACTGTAATTGCAAAATTTGCTCATAGATTTTAACATTTATTTTATATTTTGATATTTAATTTGCTTAGTATATTAATTTATTTGTTTTTTAATTGTTATAATTGGATTGAATTAGTTTTTTCTACGAACTAAAATTGTATATAGTTTTCCAATTTAAAATAAAGTTTACTACTACTACTACTACCGATATGGAGTAGGATGATGACATTAAAATTTGCTTGTAGATGCTGGTGTAGTGAGTAATCAGCAAATCATAATTGAAATATTTCCAATACTTTTCATAAATTTTAATTAAGTGCCCCTGCCGATTTAGCGCCCCTGCCGAATAAGATTAGAGTCAAAATTTATAATAAGGGCCCCAGGCACTAATCCGGTCATTGGTCAATAAATTGGGAGTCTTGTAATAATTTTGTTTTAGAATCTAAACCATTACTTGTTTTGCCACTTGAAGAAAGTAGTTTTATATTAATTGTGTGGTAAAATTTTCCTCCAAAAATGCATAAATTTATCATTTTTTGGTATTGTACATATTGACAAAATTATAATATTAATAAAATGAAATTGATAATAACTACATGTGAATATCAATATTTGTTACTTGCTTTTCAAGTAATTTGTTGATATAAGTTATTATAATCTGATGGTAAATCTTTATTATGGCAACACTATCTAAAAATTAACTGCTTTTGTGGTCAACTTGGGAAAAAAATTGACCAAGGTTTTCCAAAATTGACAGAGCGAAGCGAGGATAAACAGAGGTCAATTTTCCCCAAGTTGACCAAAAAAGCTGTTAATTTGTACTTAATTAATCTGTACTTAATTAATAAAACAACAAAATACTTAATAAAACAATAACAATAGTGTATAACTCATACGACTTTCTATTATAAAGACATTGTAATTGTTAATATATATCCTGTTATGTAATGTCAGTCATTATAAAATAATGACACCCGCTTTTATAATGACATGTAAGTAATAATAGGAACATTAAAACAAATACAAAAATCATAGTTATTTTAAAAAATACTTCCTTCGTTCATATTATGAGCACCTGCTTTTAAAATAACAAAACACTGGTCAACTTGTAAAACAGCAGTCAACTTGGCTACAAGTTGACCACTGTTTTAACAATAGATCTTTTGTTAAAAATGATCTTTTTGTCGAAAAAAACTAATTATGGAAAATATTTACTGACGTCTCAGTGTAGTTTCAACTTGTGAGGATAATTCTTTGAGGGCTGACAATATTTTCTGGTATTTCCTGGAATATTTGATGGGTTATTACCTGATTATTAATATTAATCAAGCACAGAGGAAATACGTATTAATGGATGACGTCAATATATACCTTGATACATAATTTTTCTTCTAAGTAATGTTTTTCTTATATAAAATTTGGCACTGATCACTTTTCAGATAACAACCTTATACTCAAAATCTAAAAGATAAATATTTTATTTGTGCCTGGTTTTTATTTTAGGATGGCAGTAATACTCTTGAAGATAGTGGTTTGGAACGAACAATAGAGGTAACACTTAAAACACTTCAATATTGTTGATTAGCTGTTTTTTACCCCCCCCCCATTCCGCGTGATTTTGGGCCCATTTTTGACTAAATAACGACTTCAGAAGGGTATATATTTAGGTGTTTTTGTCTCCTACCAACTTGTTTTACATATTGGTGGATTTGGAGCACTGCAACTTCAATATCTACTTCAATATTGCCGAATTTGTGATTTGATCCCTTTTGTGGTCACTTGCAAATGTGGTCCATACAAAATGGTAGGGTAGGTACCCCTAAATATATACCCTACCTCATATTTTGATGATTTTCCGATGTTTCTGACCCAATCACATATTTTGGAGGGGTTTGATGCCTTTGACAGTAAAAAAATTCTAACACAGGTCCCTAGTATAATAGTGCAAGGGGCTACTATGTCCTTCGTGTGCAGTGACTTATTAAAAGCATTTTTTTGTTGAAATGTGGTCAATGTCAGAAATGAATGAAAAAATCATTGGTTCCAAGTTTGCAAATATTTGGAATACAATTTACAGACCAGATTAGGTCTGATGACGTCATATAGTAAAAAAACATTTTTTTGTCAAAATTTGTTGGATGTTTTTCCTATATAAAATCACGGTCTGATCACTTTTTACATAAAGCTCTTATGCTCAAAATGGACGGTTCTCGAGTTATGTGAGATTCAAATTATTATTTTTTTTGCACAGAAAATTTTGAAGTGATATTTTTCTGACGCAAAATTTTACGCTGAGCAAAGTTTTCTATTACGGAAAATCTGTAAAATGTAGGGTTCTAGAGTTATAGGAGATTAAAAAATGTGGTCACGTGACTACATTAAATGTCCAATAACTAGAGAACCGTCCATTTTCAGCATAAGAGCTTTATGCAAAAAGTGATCAGAGGGTGATTATATATAGGAAAAACATCACTTCAACAAATTTTGACGAAAAAAATATTTTTTTTTGTTAAGTGAATATTGTCACGTGACCAAATTTTTAATTCTGGAGCCGTACATTTTACAGATTTTCCGTAATAGAAAACATTGCTCAGTGTAAAATTTTGGTTCAGAAAAATATCACATTGAAATTTTCTGAGCAAAAAAAAGGATTTTTGTCACGTGAACAATTTTAAATCTCTCATAACTCGAGAACCGTCCATTTTCAGCATTAAGAGCTTTATGTAAAAAGTGATCAGACCGTGATTTTATATAGGAAAAACATCCAACAAATTTTGACGAAAACAATTTTTTTTACTATATGACGTCATCAGACCTAATCTGGTCTGTAAATTGTATTCCAAAAATTTCCATACTTGGCACTTAAGATTTTTTTCTTTCACTTTTGCCATAGAACACATTTCAACAAAAAAATGCTTTTAACAAGCCGCTGCACACGAAGGATTAAAGTGGAACATAGTGTCCTGCGCTATAAACAACTATATATAAAGAAAACATATTTTTGTGTTATTTGTTTATATATTGTAATGTTTTTATTTCCTGTAATTTACATTAAAACTTCGGAGAATTGGAGATACTGTTGTGATAAGTATGATATTTATCATTTGTGTGAGAATTCCTTCAAGTTCCTGTAGAGCCGTGGTGAGGTACGAAGCAGGGTTCTGTGTTATAAGATATTAATGCATGGAAAAGTGTATAGATAGATCTTTGGTTATTGACTTTACAAGTTGGATTTCTTTATCTATTGGTAGTTACACAGAGTAAGGCTACGGAAGTCACTTGACTGCAAAGGGTTTTTTCCAAGATATTTGACTATAATTCTTGTTTTTCATAATAATATTTTTCCTCAATCAAATTAGACATTATTTACATAGATATATATTTTAGAGTCATTGAATGGTTATTGAATGAGTATAATAATGGCCTTTATCCATCAATGACATTGTCATTTTATGTCATTCTCGTCCTCTTTTCTATACTCAAAATTATGTCCCAATTTACTTACTACATTTTTAGTGATAATAACTATATTTTTATATTTTTCCACTATTATATGTATTCGTGTTCTTAAAAAATGATTGAGAAAAGGGATATAAATATATAATTTTATTTGGGTTGGAACGACCTTTTTGTTATATGCTGCTTGTATTTACATCCCTCTTCCAATTGTGGGTAATGCTCAAGTATAATTGGTTGGAAAACAGGCACTTTCTTTTTAACTGATGTTTTAGCTGTAAATGTACAGCAAAGTATATATAAATAAAGTTCGAGAAATACATAGCTTTAAATTAACAACACTGTTTTTTATTAGGAGCAAGATGATGAAGCAGATGATGAATTAGTATGTTGACATTATATTTTATTTATTTAATGTTTGGAAGACAATAAGTCGTTATCTGGTAGTCTATTGTTTCACATTATTATATGATCTTTATCACACGAGTCCATAACAAAGAACTAACTGATGCGAAACTAGGCAAAACAAAAAAAAAAATTATAAGCACACCTGAATTTCTGTTGAGGGTAATTTCACTTGTAATTTATTTTCTTCGGGAATATTTTTACTATTACTTTTATTAAAATGTCTGAAATGAAACCTAAATGGTGATAGGTATTTTATTTTGTTGTGAATAACACATAAAAGACTTGTATATTAAAGATATTTTCAAAATGTGTCAACAAGTGAATGATTAGCAGGATTTCTTGATTTTATTGGAATTATTTATATTTTCCAAAATCTTGGTTTGCATTTAAAGTTGAAATACACAAATGATTTCGTTACCAAAAAAATGGTCAGGCTAAAATTATTATTTGAGCATGAACTTGTTGAGAAAGCTAGTTTATGAAAGTTTATTATTGAGTAATCTAAAAGTTGTTTATTAAAAGCCACACATTTCGACAACTGAAATTTAGGTGGAAATATTTTCGGTCCCTTTTTGAGAAAGTAATATTCCAACAAAATATGACATTTATATTATTCTTTTTCATCTGTTCATGTGTTTTGTCCATATAATATTTAACTTTCTGTGAATTTAATGTGGACGTTTACATATAAATGAACTTAAACTACCTAGTATAATTTCAGAAAATGGATTTGTGATAGGGAAAGATTTCCACCTTTTACTGCGAATTTGTTGCCATGAAAACATACTGGGCTGCTATTCTAACAGGTTATGAGTTCGAGTGTCATTTCAGATTTATTTAGGCGATACTAAGACGAAATGTGGGTTGCATAAATTAGCAGACATATTGTGTTATCATCATTAAATGAAAAATGCTAAAATCTTACTACACAGACCGTACAACAAAGAATGTTTAAGAAATGATATCAAATCATTTTTATAAATCTGACTTATTAAGATAGAATATATTAACAATGTTAATTAATTCCCAACTATCAATTTTCTAAATTAGTTGAATTATTAAATTATCTGCTAACGATTTATGCTGTTAGCCTCCCTCCAAATGTGTTGGCACAATTTATTGTCTTTATTTAGTTTTCAGATGATGATGATGATGATTCTAGCTTCGAACCACCATCTTTTGATGACTCTGAAAGTGAAAGCGAAAACGAAACTGCTGCTATTATTGAAGATATTATTGAGAAGCATCCACAATCATTGACAGAAGATCAAACATTTGAAGAAGAAGTTGTCCAGGCTTGTGAAAGTGATTCTTCTGATGAAGATGTGGATGGAGTGGAGAATGATATCACAAATAGCTCAGACAAGCATGTAGATTTGGAAGGTTGGTTAATAGAGCAATATATTAGTCAAATAAATAAATTAAATCACAAATTACCCAATTTTAATTTTTTAAATTAAAAGTCCATTTGTTAAATCCCCGCGAAATCTATTATTTCATCAATCCGCAAAATTAAATTACCGCGAAATTCAAAATTGGAATCAGGCATCCGCGGAATTAAACCCGTGCGAAATGTAATACCCACAAAATTTTATCCTATTAAAGTACTCAGTTGACTTCATAAATAAATTTGCTAACTTATTGGGACCAATAGTCTTTGAAGATATAACACATATAATACATTAACATGATTTTGTATGAGTGTTGAGGTTATGGTGCTTGATTCTAAAGTTAAGAGCCAATTTGATTGTTGTTTTCTTCAAGTTGACACTTAAAAAACATATTTCACTTTCCATTTTTTTTACTTTTTGAAAAACTATTTTTCAACAAAAGATGTATTTTCGATTTTTGTTTTGTTTGGGTTAGGGCATAAATAACTAATCTTTATTTTTCATATTTTTTAAATGATTCTTATACATTTTTGAAAGCACCTGCATAATTTGATTTTTCTAGAAAGTAGTTATAGTGGTTTATTACCCGATCAAGCGGGCAGTAACCTGTAATCGCATTCTGATTGGCTTAAAACGTATGTATAGGGCATTACGTACCTTGTGTCTAGTGTTTTCAATAAGGTATCGTTAGGACGGATTTATATTAAATTATTTACTTCATTTTTAAACTATTCCATTGCATAATTTCACCTTTTCTTATGCGCAAAAATGGTATAAGCAAACTTCCGGTTACTTCATGAAGAATTTTGAGTTTGTTTCATGAAGATTCTGTCTACCTTATTAGGACCTTATTATTGTCAAATTAGCATTATCTTGTGCCGAGCCATGTATGTTGTGATGATTTATTTCATATTTAACCGGGTTATTATCATCCTTCTTCTCTACATGTTCAAACCAACAGAATCTACGTTTATGTCAGGAAACACATATACTTTATAGAACACATAGTTATCAAGTCTTAAGAAGTCATCCTGTCCATTAATGAAAACTTACACAACCATCTCACCATTCTCATGATTTTTAATCGTTTTTTATGCCACAATGTGCTATTTTACTTTAACTTTTACTTGATGAACATTTAAAAAATGTTATAAGCTTCTTTCAGTTTACGTAAAGAATTCTGCTAACTTATTAGGGCTGATAGTTTTGGAAGATTGCCATATTAGCATTATATTACATCGAATTTTGAGGTTGTGATTCTACCTTGTGCCTAATGTTATTTAGTTAGGTGATGTTAGAACGGATTGATGTTAAATAATTTACTTTATTTTATGGTTAATATGCCAAAAATATTGGGACCAATAGTTTTTGTTGATTAAAATATCAACATTATTCTATAAAGTGTTGTGGTTATGAGGTTTCATGCCAATGTTTTAATGACATATTATTAGGGTGGATTTACACGAAGTAAAATACTTCATTTTTTAATGGTTTTAAGGCATAGCGACTTAACTGATGATCTTTTTTATTGATATGCATTTAAAAAATACAATAAGACAATTTGAGTTTACTTTTTAAAGAATTTTGCTAACATATTGGGACCGATGGTTTTAAAAGATTGACATGTTTGGATGCGTTGCATCGAGTTTTTTAGGTTTGGATTCTGCCTTGTGTCTAATGTTATTTAATAGGCTACTGTTAGGACGAATATATATTAAAGATTTTACTTCATTTTTTAGCTGTTTCATGGCATAATTTGTCCTATGTACCTTTGGTTATGGCAAAAATGAAATAAGCTGATCTCAGCTTACTTTATGAAGAATTTTGCTTACTTATTGGGACCAATAGTTTTGGAGATTAACATATTAACATTATTTTGTATAAAGTGTTGAGGGTATGAGGCTTCATGCCAAAGTTATTTAATGACGTATTATTGGGCTGGATTTACACTAAGTAAAATTTTACATTTCATGATGATTTTATTTCATGGATGCCAAAAATGATATAAGCTAGTTTCAGCTTACTTCATGAAGAATTTTGCTAACTTATTGGGACCAGTAGTTTTGGAGATTAACATATTAACATTATTTTGTATAAAGTGTTCAGGTTACGAGGCTTCATACCAATGTTATTTAATGACGTATTATTGGGCTGGATTTACACTAAGTACAATACTGCATTTTTTAATGATTTTATTTCATGACGTTAACTTACTTTTATTGGTATACATTTGAAAAATACAATAAGACAATGTCAGTTTACTTCATAAATAATTTGGCTAACATATTGGGACTGATGGTTTTTAATGATTTTGACATGTTAGCTTTATCGAGTGTCGAGGTTGTCATTCTACCTTGTGTCTAATGTTTATAAGGGTTTTTGTTTTGTGACGGATTTATATTAATTATTTTACTTCATTTCTTAACCATTTCATGGCATAATTTCACAACTACCTTTGGTTATGCCAAAAATGATATAAGCTATTTTCAGCTTACTTCATGAAGAATTTTGCTAACTTATTGGGACCAATAGTTTTGGAGATTAACATATTAACATTACTTTGTATAAAGTGTTGAGGTTATGAGGTTTCATGACAATGTTATTTAATGACGTATTATTATTGGGGTGAATTTACACTAAGTAAAATACTGCATGTTTTAATTATTTTATGGCAAAACGAGTTAACTTATATTTACTTTTTTGTTGATATACTTTTGAAAAATACAATAAGACAATTTGAGTTTACTTCATAAAGAATTTTGATAACTTATTTGGACCGATGGTTTTAAAAGAGTGACATGTTTGCATTGTGTTGCATCGAATTTTGAGGTTGTGATTCTACTTTGTGTCTAATGTTATTTAATAATCTATTGTTATGACGAATATATACTAAAAATTTTGCTTCATTTTTTAACCATTTCATGGCATATTTTTACAACTATGTACCTTTGGTTATGGCAAAAATGATATAAGCTAATTTCAGCTTACTTCATGAAGAATTTTGCTAACTTATTGGGACCAACAGTTTTGTAGATTAACATATTAACATTATTTTGTATAAAGTGTTCAGTTTGTGCGACCGCATGCCAATGTTAGTTAATGACGTATTATTTGGGTGGATTTACACTAAGTAAAATACTACATTTTTTAATTATTTTATGGCAAAACGAGTTAACTTATATTTACGTTTTTGTTGATATACATTTGAAAAATCCAATAAGACAATTGTAGCTTACTTTATAAAGAATTTTGCTAACTTATTGGGACCGATGGTTTTAAAAGATTGACATATTTTATCATTGAATTGCATCGAGTTTTGAGGTTGTGATTCTACCTCGTGTCTGATGTTATTTAATAAGGTATTGTTAGGACTGATTTATATTAAATTATTTACTTGATTTTTTAACTGTTTCATGGCATAGTTTCACAACTATGTACCTTTGGCTATGGCAAAAATGAAATAAGCTAATTACAGCTTACTTCATGAAGAATTTTGCTAACTTATTGGGACCAATAGTTTGTAGATTAACATTATTTTGTAAGTGTTGAGGTTATGACGCATCACTCCAATGTTGCTTATTACGTGTTTTTCTGGTGGATTTTACATTAAGTTAAATACTCCATGTTTTCTGAGTTTGTCGAAAGATGAGTTAACGTATCTTTATTTTTAATCGATAAACATTTGAGTTATGTAATAAGACTAGTTCAGTTTATTTCATGAAGATTCTTGCTAACTTATTTTCACTGATAGTTTATGATTATTGTCATATTATAATTATCTTGTGCCGAGTCATAGATGTTGTGTTGCTTTATTTCATCTTCTCTTCTTCTTATAGTATTTTATGTATATTTTTCATCTTAGCCTTGGTTAGACATGTTTAATAATGTCCCATTACCATCTTAATCTTTCCTGCGCAATAATAGACTGGAAACCTTTCTCAACAACATCTTTAGAATCAACCCAATCCCTGTTCATTTATGCTAGAACCCTTTCACGTTTACCACCAACAGCAATCTGTCTAGATTTGTTAATGCGATTATTATCATACATCCTTTCAGCATGTCCAATCCAACTGAATCTACGTTTATGTTAGGAAACTCCTATACTTTATAGAATGCACAGTTCTCAAGTCTTAAGAAGGCATAATACCCTCTGATGAAAACATACCCAACCATCTCACCATCCTCGTAATTTGTAGTCGTTTTTATGCCACAATGTGCTTATTTGACTTCAACATTTATTTGATGAATATTTGAAAAATGTAAAAAGCCACTTTAAATTTACTTCGTAAAGAATTTTGCTAACTTATTACGACGGATTGTTTTGGAAGATTAGCATTATATTACATTGAGTTTTGAGGTTGTGATTCTACCTGGTGCCTAGTGCTATTTAGTTAGATATTGTTAGGACGGGTTTATGTTAAATAATTTACTTTATTTTCAGCTTACTTCATGAAGAATTTTGCTAGCTTATTGGGACCAAAAGTTTTTGGAGATTAACATTATTTTTTGTTAAATGTTGAGATTATGAGGCTTCATTCCAATGTTATTTAATGACGTATTATTGGGGTGTATGTACACTAAGTAAAATACTGCATTTTTTCATGATTTTATGGCATAACGAGTTAACTTATCTTTACTTTTTTATTGATATGTATTTTAAAAATACAATTAGACAATTTGAGTTTACTCCGTAAATAGTTTTGCTAACATATTGGGACCGATGGTTTTAAAGGATTGCCATGTTTGCATTGTGTTGCGTCAATTTTTTTAGGTTTGGATTCTGCCTTGTGTCTAATGTTATTTAATAAGCTACTGTTAGGACGAATATATATTAAAATTTTACTTCATTTTTTAGCTGTTTCATTGCATAATTTCACAAATATGTACCTTTGGTTATGGCAAAAATGAAATAAGCTGATCTCAGCTTACTTTATGAAGAATTTTGCTTACTTATTGG
>JAUOBW010256542.1:0-11223 GCA_032360285.1 Lepidozona retiporosa | reverse complement strand
AAACATTATGTAGTAATTTTATAGTTAAATAACCTTATTTTATGGATATTATATAGCTCGATTGTTTTAACAATTTTTGAGCACTTTATTGAAATAATACATACTAACAATTTATTAGTTTATTATGTATAATACTTAGTTTGTAAATCCAGCTTTAGAAAGATATCAATCAATCAATCGGCGACCGGCAGCGTAGAATCAAGATGGCAAGATTAAAAACTAAAACCTTCAATACCAACTCTATCCAACATTATCTAATAAATTAAATTAAAATCTCACAACACTTTTCTACTTACAACATCCTCTAACATGACTGGTAAAAAGAAATCTCCCACAATAAATACTCCAACAAAATCTTCGACAAAAAATAGTCCGATTCATCCCAATCTCTGTTCAAAGAAATGTTTTTATGAATTGAATCGCTGGAAAATAAATTCACGCAAATGGAGTCATCTCTGAAAGTATTAGAGCAGGTAAATTGTCTACTTCGACAACTACCTTGGACAGTACTCAAGGCAAAAATGCCTCGTAATCGATGGTATCGACCCAGTACGTGGTGAAACCAATGAATAACTTTGGGCGAAAATCAAAATTCTTACAACCCACTATCTCCAGAAGGACTGTGTCAGTCCAACTAAATTTGACTACCAATTTGATAAGTGCCATCGACTTGGTCCGGTAAAGAAGGACAACAAACAATCGGTAATCGTTAAATTTCGCAGCGATGCTTTTCGGGAACGACTTTACCGAGTAAAAAAAATATGCACCCTAGGGTGTAAGAAATATCCGTGTGGACTACTCAGTAAATTGTGATGATTGTGCTATAAGATGTGATACCTGTAATAACTGGATACATATAGAATGCAACAATATTAACTTACATGAATATGAAAATCTTAAATCCTGCCCAAATGAATGGCACTGTCTGAACTGTTTGGTAAATTCTCCAAAAGATAACCTAACCCCAAAACACTTAACACACCCTCTACTGAATTAAAAAATATATTTAATATGTTAAATCGCAATCTAGAGGGGGACAGGAAATTTCTGAGGTTGATGAAGATACCCTAATCCAAATCAAGTGTCAATATCTAAACTCTGATGAAATTAACAACTCAAATTTTGATAACAAAAGTTAATTTTCATTGTTTCGCTAAAATGTTGCCTCTTTGCAATTTTGATAGTCTTCATGCACTAAAATCAAATTTAAACCTTGATTTTGACATCATAGGTATTTCTGAATCTCGAATAAAAAAGAAACCATTTCCTGCTATTCTAAATAACTCAACCCAATGCTGGGGGTACTAAACTTTATATATCTAATAAACTTTCTTATTAGGCTATTTAGAGTCAACATTTATTGAAATAATCCATAACGGTTCCTCCAACACCATAGTTGGTTGTATCTAAAGACACCCATCTATGTCTTTAGTTGATTTCATTGAAAATTTTCTTGGACCGCTCTTCGAAAAATTATCGAAAGAGCATAACAAAGGCATTTATCTAATGGGAGATTTCAATGTTGACCTTTACAAAGTAAATGATCATAACCCATCATTGAAGTTTCTAAACTATTTTGAATGCAATGGCCTTATGCCACAAATTCAATTACCAACTAGAGTAAATAACAGATCCAAGACTCTTATTGATAATATTTTTACAAACCAATTTGACTCTGCTTCAATCTCAGGGAATCTAACATGTACTGTATCTGATCATCTTCCTCAATTTCTTGTTGTTCCGTCTAAACATCCCCTCACCCCAAATAACCATAACATATTTACTAGGAACATTCGGAATTTCAATGATGAACAATTTACCTCAGATCTCTCAAACATAAACTGGGATAGTATCCTTGAATTTGAAAAGAATGACTTGAACCATTCATTTGACTCTTTCCTCTCAAAAGTAAATGACCTCTTGGATAAACATGCGCCACTGAAGAAAGCTAGTAAAAAGGAACTTAAAATGCGACAAAAACATTGGATTACTGGCGGTATCTTACGTGCCATTAGTAAGCGCGACACAATATTTCGCCAAATGCAGAAAGCCACTGATCCAACTCTTAAAAACAACCTTCATAAAAAATACAAAAACAGAAGGAATCTTATTGTTACTTTAATCCAAACAAGTAAAAAAATCATATGTCTGCCTATTTCTCAAATAACATTAAAATTATGCGTAAAACCTGGGAAGGTATTAGAGAGATTGTCAACCTCAAATCAATTCACACCAAAATGTATTATATCTGATAAGAAAAACATATCAAACCCTGCTGATATTGCAAATTCTTTTAACTCATTCTTTTCTTCAATTGGCAATGATATACAAAAAGAAGTCCAATCAAATAATTGTAATTTTGAAGATTATCTCAATACACCTTCTGAGAATATTTTTCTTCTTTCCCCTACTGACCCATCTGAAATATCTGATCTAATTTCATCCTTTAAAACAAATAAATCCTCAGGCCCGAACAGTGTTCCCATAAAGATTCTAAAAAATGTAGGAAATGTTATCTCTATCCCTCTTGCAGCCTTAGCAAATTTCTCCTTTGAAATGGGCATCTGCCCTTCAAATCTAAAACTAGCTAAAGTAATCCCCGTTCATAAAAAAGGATCTAGACTATCGGTTGACAACTATAGACCTATTTGTTTACTATCCAACATTAATAAAATATTTGAAAAACTTGTATACGCTTCTAAATTAAGAAGAGCTAACGGAATGCTTTCCAAACTTAGACATTATGTTCCCCAAGACACACTTCGCTCAATTTACTTTGCAATATTTGACTCTCATCTTAAATATGCATGCCCCATCTGGGGACAAAAGGGAAACCCAGCTTGTGACAGAATAATAACATTGCAGAATACTGCAATGTGGCTTATTACCTTCTCAGGTTTCAGAACCTCCGCAAAACCTATATTTAAAAATCTTGAAATTCTAACATTCCGTAATCAAGTTGAAGTGCAAAATTGTCTAGTCGTTCACTCACAACTGAGCAACTCTATACCGATTCCACTCAGAAACATGTCTATTTTAAAGAATGAGGTGCATCCACATATAACTAGGAACAACCTGTCCCTTTGGCCTGACCAAGTTCGTACCACTAAGTATGGACTCAACTCGATTATAAACCGATGTAGATTGTTCCAGCTGTTGATAACACGCATGGTAAAGAACTGCCTCCTTCTTTCAGTGCAACAAAAAGATTTGCTCATTTTCCGATCGTGACCTCGCGTTGCAGCATCCTTTTCTATTTTGAAGAAGGTCGATTCTACGTTATAATGAGAATGGATGATCTTATAGCATTCAATCATATCTCCGCGAATGAGACGATATTTCATGCTAGGGATTTTAAGTGTAGAAAGGCGTTCGCGATAATCAAGATTTCTAAATCCAGGAACTAGTTTCGAAGCTCTTCGGAGAACATTTTCGATAGATGTTTGATCTTTAACAAGTTTGGGACTACATATGATGTTACAATATTCGAGTTTAGGACGGATTAAGGCGCAGAATAGTGATTTGAAAGATTGTGGATCTAAATAGGTATACGATCTTCTAATTAAACCAAGTGTTCTGTTGGATTTGTTAACTTGTATTCTAGTGTGATTTGACAATTTAAGTTCGTCGTCTATATTAACACCCAGATCCTTCTCGCAAGTTGTTTTACTAAGTTGAGTTCTTTCGGAAGTTACCGGATTTAGCATGGTATACTCATGTTTATTGTTTGAGAAACCTAGGTGCATTATTTTACACTTCTCAATGTTGAACTTCATGAGCCACTTTCCAGCCCACTCGTTTATAATGTCAAGGTCAATCTGTAAAATGCTAGTTGAATTTTGTTCTTCTAAAAGTTTATAAAGTTTTGTATCGTCTGCGAAAAGTAAAGCTGTTGAAGATAACATATCAGGTAAATCGTTTATGTATATAAGGAACAGAATCGGACCTAATACCGAACCTTGCGGTACCCCGCTTAAGACTTCACCCCAATTTGATTTAATTCCATCGACTGAAACACGCTGTCTCCTGTTTGTTAGAAAAGCATTTATCCATGATAACGTTTTTCCTCTAATTCCATAGGCTTTTAGCTTTGTTAATAGCCTTGAATGAGGTACAGTGTCAAATGCCTTGGCGAAATCAAGGTATGCAACATCAATATTTACACCTTGATCTAAGGCTTTAGTCCAAGCTTCTAAAGCTGTTAATAAGTTTAGCATACAAGATCGTTTAGGTACAAAGCCAAATTGATAACTACTAAGAAGATTATGTTCAAATAAATGTGTAACTATTTGATCTCTAAGGATTGATTCAAAGAGTTTGGTGATGATGCATGTGAGTGAAATTGGGCGATAATTCCCTGCTATCTTCCTACTTCCTTTTTTGAAAAGTGGCGTTATCGTCGCATCTTTTAACACTTGAGGCAGTTCACCGTTTTCATAAATCTTTGTAAACAATATTGAGATTGGAAACGCAATCTGAGTTGAAATTTCGTTTAAAACACGAGAGTGAAGGTCATCGGGACCTGCAGATTTATTTACATTAAGTTTCTTCAATCTTTCAAGTATAGCATTTGGTGATAGGTCGATGTCGTCAGATATAATTGGTGGATTTGTCTTAAGTTCAAAATTTGGAATATTCGTTAAGTTTTCATTTGTAAAAACACTGATGAAATAGTTATTTAGCAATTCAGATTTCTCAAAAGTAGATTTAGTAGTTGACTTAGATTCACTATTTATTTCTAGATCTGGGATAGATTCTTTTGATTTCATCTTACTCTTAGCATAAGCGTAAAATGCTTTGGGATTTGTTTTAGCAGACTTTGCTATTGATT
Organism: Lepidozona retiporosa; assembly: GCA_032360285.1. NCBI lineage: Eukaryota > Metazoa > Mollusca > Polyplacophora > Chitonida > Ischnochitonidae > Lepidozona > Lepidozona retiporosa. The sequence goes on along the minus strand of JAUOBW010256542.1, from coordinate 6,392 downwards.
TTTCGAATTCTTTAATCGATTTTCTACAACTATTCTTAGCTTGATTTCTTGCCCTTGTATATTTAAGATAGTCTTGTCCGTCTTTACTTAACAGGTACCGTTGATAGGAGAAACGCTTCTTTTTTACCTTTGCCAGTGCATAAGCATTCATCCATAAAGGTTTTTTACTAATTCTTGATTTTGGTACGTGCTTGTAAACCGTGTTTATTATTGTTGAAGTGAAAAATTTATAACTCTCATCAATTGTCATTGTATTTAAACAGTTCCAGTCGAAATTTGTTAGATCATTGCGCATGGCGTCGTATTTACCACGGGAATATATTAATTTATTGTTACGATCAGGAGGATTTGTATCGACTGCTATATTAAACGAAAGAACTTGATGGTGACTCTTCCCAATAGGACAATTGTGATCGATATTTTTAATTAAGTGTGGTTCGGATGTGAAAATCAAGTCAATTGTTGTTGGCGTTTGAGTTGATCGGAAATGAGTTGGTCTATAGATATGCTGATGGAGGTAACTATTTAAAATTGATTCAAGGAAAAGTGATGAACTACTAGATTTTGGTATAGGATTAAGATTATTTGACCAATCAATATCAGGATAATTAAAGTCCCCCATGATCAAAATATTAGAATACTGTTGAGATTTAATTTCGATTTCGTTGTTTATTTCTATATCGTTTTCTTTTGAGCTGTTGGGTGAGCGATATATCGCCCCAATGAGAAGTTTATGTTTCATGAGTGACAATTCGCACCAAATAGCTTCCTTTATAGACGTACTGACACTGGTAATTTCTTGATTAGAAAGTGAATCGTTAATATATAGGTTTATGCCTCTCGCACAACTCGGACTATCTAAGTTTGTAATACAATTATAATTTTTAATCTCAAATTCAGAAGGCAAAACTGGGAATCTTGAATTTTTCGGTAATGTTTCAGTTAAGCAAATAATGTCAGGTGATTCTAGTGAAATTAAGCTTATCAGTTCTGCTCTTTTGTTTAATAATGAATCGACGTTTGAATACATACATTTTAATGATGACTTTGATTCAGTTGTGTGTTTGAATTTAATGAACCGCTTCGTTTCTTTTCTTGTACTATTTGCAAATTCCACGGTGGGCCGGTGATTCTGAAGAACCATTCCCCCGATGTATCGCTTGCTATTAACTGCTTTTGTTTCTCTCGAACTTCTTTAAAATGTGCGCGATCCTCCGTACTTCGATCATGATTTAGGTATATATCAATTTTTTTATTTCTGAGAATATTCGATTTTTTCATTAAATTTATTTTGCTATCAATTTGTTTGAATGAGACGAGGAGAGGCCGTATTTTATCATCAATTTTACGTCCCAATCGTTTTACATTTGCAATATCCCCCTGTTGAATTTCATGCTCGCAATCTTCTTTAAATAATTTTAAGCAGCTAGACATATCATTATTGCTTTCACCTTCGGGCAAGCCAAAAATAATTAAATTTTTTTCGCGATTTATATTTTCCGATTGTTCTTGGATTACCTCTTTTAGAATTTTTTTTGTTGGATTTTCAGCTAGAACCCCAGATTTTTGGGTTTCCAGGGATTTAGTAACATCCGCATAACTTTTAGTAATAGTGGTTTGACCCTCAATAATTTTTTTATGTAAGGAATCGAGTTTATCCTCAATTTTATCGATTTTTTCAAAAAGTTCTCTGACTGGAGATTCGCTTATTTGGAGACATTTTGCTTTGCAACTATCACAAATCCAAAATAAATTGTGCAATGATATGGCATCATAAGCTCCATCAGTTATTTCCTGACATTTACTGTGGTGCCAAAAAGAACATATGTCACATTCAATAGCCTTGTCTTCATTATTTATTAATTGTCCACAGACGATATTTAGTTTACCAGGGCATATTGAGTAAGCGTCACACATTTTTAAAATAGGATTAATAACAGTTATTTACAAAGTCCGAATTTTGATATTGATAGTTATAATTTTTATTGATAATTTGTATCTGATATTTGAGCTTGTAGTGATGATAATGGAAAGATTACGTAGATAATTAGATGTAATTGGAAATAACTGGGTGTATATAATTCTTTCAGAATATTTTGATTTTAGAAACCAAGTTTTTCGTATAAATCCACGTAAATAGTCTATATCCAACCACCAAAATACTGCTACTAATACAACCAATGTTCCTTCAATTAATAAAACAACAACTATTTCAAACCATCAATTATACTTGAAGATTAAAGGTTTTAAAAATTTATTATAAATCTCAAAATGATAAGTTGTTTACTCTACAATATTTTATCATGAATGGCCACTTCAGACCATATTTTGCGTCTATTGAATTTTGCATATGGAGTTAGGAATTGCAAAATACACATTAAATTTAATAACTTAGAGGGGATTGTTTATGTTGTGCTCATCATATGAAAAAGCTTGGGAAATTATCTAATTAAGCTACCAATCTATGAAACGGAATTTCTGATGTCATCACCATCTTCATGGTCCCACTCTTATTATATTGTGATTGTACATACCTGGTGACACCTAGTTGGTTGCACATTATTAGAGTTATACCATGCCATGGTGATGATTACATGGTGCAAAAGGAAAACATGATGTCATAGGTTGCTTTTTTAAATTTTTACAATCACAATAATTTTAAGAACCATTAAACTAGCATGACTTGAGAACTGGATTAGCATATTTCGAAAAAACACATAATATTCTTGGATAATTTTAAGATCTTTCATATGAGCCCAGCTTGTTTTGTAGTTAAGATTTCTACCAGATGTTTAAATCGATATAACAATCGATACAACCATGAAAACACTTGGGTGACTGAATTCAAATTATTTTCTTTGATGGCGGAATAGACCTGTTGTTGTAGATTTTTACTCTTATGTCAACCTCTAATCCCTCCTTAGTAACAATATCACAGTTAGAAATGTGGCTGTGCGAAATTATTTATTATTATTTCATTGTAGGGTTTGAAGGAGAAAGAAAGGGAGTATTCAGGAAGTTCACTTTAATATTTAATTGCATTGTGTTCATATTTTTTGCACAGTTTAACGATCAAGTTGTGAAAGCGCTTGGAAAACAAGTTTGTTTTATATGAAAAAGCCTGAAAATCATGGTTGCGCAAAGCAGAGAAAATTTTGAAAAATTAAGTTGCTAGATTCACAAAAAAATGTTTGTTGTAAACAACGTAGACGTTTATTTCAAGTCCCACTTAAAATAAATTAATAAGGGTGGATACTATATTTTTATTGCATTATTATAGTTTACAAAAGTAGTAATGACACATATAGTTACAGTTAGAAAATAAAATTACAATGTAAACTTACAAGAGCCTTAAAATGATCATAGCTTCAGAATTGATCAAGATACTTCAAAAAAAAAAAATTCAAGCTCTTTATATATCATTGTTTTAACAGTGTTTTAATATACGTCATATTTAAATAATAGTCAAGATTCCATTGAATAATTAATAGATATACTCGTTAAAATCGGACATCGAATTAATTCAGTCACGCTACGCGATGTCGAATATTACATGTCCGATTTCTCGCTGGAATTTTCGCCGAAAAATGACATTATCTCACTTTTCTCAAGAGGTTATGTTCTGGTTTTGCTCAAATTTTGTATGATGATGAACAAGTAGAATATTTCTGATTTTTCATGCCAATAAACAAAATAAGAATGACAATTCTTTATAAAGTTGAAATAATATTACAAATACCTTCTGCAAGATGATAATGCTTTGTAAAACTTTATATAATTAAACTAGCAATCCCCAAGAAGATTTAATTGTTTTAATTAAATTTGTTATAATTAGATAATGAATTAAACAATTTTGTTTATTTCAAAATAAACAAATTTTATATAAACAAAGTGTTATATATATAATAAGGCCAGTTTATTACTTGCAAATATTACTTTTATCTAATATTACTTATAATAGTTATCTAATAAAAGTGATGTCCGATGGGGGATATTAGTGATGTCCGATGGGGGATAAAAGTAATATCCGAAGTAGAGAAAAGTTAAGTCGGATCCATGTGTTTCCAAAGTTGATAGCAAAGTTTCTTTTCGATCGTTTTGAATTGGGATGTGGTCGTTTTGTGGATTGATAATGCAAATGCTTGATAGTCGAAGCTATAAAATATGGTGTTGCTTTTAAAACTCAGAAGACAATTGATCGTAACATCTCAAAGCAGAAAGATTTAATTCGTTCGTGAGATGAGATATATACAAAAACGAAATTCACAAGAAACTGATCTGAGAAAAAGATTATTGATATTAATTAAAACTGCTTGCTTTTCATGTTCGTGTGTTATATAGCGCTAGACATATTTCATTTTAGTATTGACAAAGGAAAGAAAGCAACAAATCAAGGTTGGTTTATGGTATGGTGTTTATATTATTTTTGGGATCTGTGTTGTTGTGTTGCGCGCACCCACACAGACCCATGTCTTTTTGGGGTCAAAGAGTGCTAAATATAGGGCTAGACCCCAATATTTGACCCTGTGTGAAATAACCCAGAGTGCTCAATAATCAGGGTCTAGTCAGGCATTCGTGGAGTCAACAATGTCGTTTCCGTAAGTTTAGCCACCATTTGTTTGGGGGACAAATGTTTAAAAAACTTTAAAATGAGAAAAATTTCAAATATAATGAATTATTTTAATCAACATAAGTATTTCTGCTGGATTAGATTTCTAAAATATAATTGTATTCAAGAGATATAAGGGTTTACTTCTTTGTTTGGGGGACAAAAAACTGGATAAAGTTACGGCTGCCGACATAGTTGACTCGGCGAATCACATGGTCTGACTCTAAGGGTCCGATCAGGGTCAAACCCCTACCTGACTGCCTGACACTGTGTGCATCATCATGGGGTCATAACACAGGACAGGGTCAGTTCTGTGTATAACCCTATTTTCAGGACATACGCAGAGAGCCCACACTGTAGGACCTAGAGTTTGTAGCGGAAATGGTATCCATTCTCATTCTCTAATTTTGCCCTTTAATGGCAATTAATAATTAGAAGACGTGGTGTCACATCTTTTTCAAGCGGAAATAACGTATATTCTCTGCTTTTGCCTACTTTTCTACTACTCATTAAAAAGGCGTAACGATATTGTCGATGAAAACTAGTTTTCATACAGCTTACCCCTGACAATAAAATTATATTGAAACAACCAATTCTGTAAGGGGAGGGTACGTCGACATTTAAGGGGACATCTGTCAATATTCATGTTGCCACACTTTAGATGTTAGGGGGAAATATTTTGCTACTTGATATTATATACGTGTATGAAAATTTTCAGATAAGAATCAGGTAAAAGTGCTTTCTGTTTAAATATGGAACTCCACGATAAATTTATCTGAATTTATACCTATATACCCTACCTATTTGTGTATTGTCTTTATCAACAAAATACACAACAGCTTTTTGTCTACCAAGATATGTGGGCCATTGCATATTTTATCTGTTACCCCCTTGCAGATATCTGACCGGGTGTGCCAAAATTCTAAGGATATCCAAGCTGTTTTTGAAAAATGTGAAGGATATCGGAGTGGATATTTATATTTCTTTATTGATATCCGAATGGCTATTAACTTTCACCAATATCCAAGCTTGGAGGGATATCCAGACATATATTTATAAAGAGATAGCTTAAACTTACTGTTGGCGAGTTGGGAAGTTCCGTAGTTGGCGAGTTGATAAAAAACAAAAAAACACTATTTTTTTAATATAAGGTAAATATCGTTAATTTTATCTAAAAAAACAATTCGTCTGTGTAATAAATTTGAATTTGTATACTGAGGCATATATTTTTATTTACGATAGCATTAACCCTCTTCCGAATGGGATTTGTATGTACAAACACATTAAAATTACTCTGTGAACCTTAATTATAGGGTTACCTCAAAAATCCAGCAAAACCAAATCAACAAACAAGACTAAACATCTTAACTTAACAGCAGATCTACCAACATCATTTAGGCCATATTTTATTTACATTCACGAGTTCAAAACGAAAGTATATAGTCTATATATTGCGACACTAGGGGGATACTATAACATTAACCCTTAAAGCACTTAGCATTTATTTTCAATGCAGTCCCCCAGGACTGAGCGTTTTTGGACCCCCGGCGAAGCCGAGAGGGGTCCTATGAAATCACCCTTGTTTGTTCATTCGTCCGTCCAGTCATTTTTCTCAAGAACCGTTCATTAGTTTTTTCTAAAATTTTGCATGAAGTAATGTGGTCATAAGGCGAAGCGAGTGACAGAGCCGGATTTTTGAAAAAAAATCTCAGGGGCCTGGGCCACGCCCAAATATGGCCAAAAATGAGGTTTTTTCAACGTTTTAGAATTTTTCTCGAAATCC
>JAUOBW010256431.1:0-11228 GCA_032360285.1 Lepidozona retiporosa | reverse complement strand
TTTATAATTAGGTTTATAATAATAAAAATATTAAAACACGTGCGATTTATTTATTTTGTTATTTCGCTAGATTTGATTTCTTTCCCCACAGGCAAGAATATTAAATCCAATCTGTCATAAGCACCCTCTATGAAATTCCGTAATATTAGTGCAAAGCAATAAACGTAAGCACTGAATTTTTTATTCCCACAGTTTTACTTAGTTGAGATCCAATTCTTAATCCAAGATAGTAAACGTTTATGAAATTTGCATATAATAAATGATAGTTTCAATGAATTTACTTTTGTTATAAGAAACCTAATGGTTGGTCTGAGCCTCGATTTCTTTATTCAACTTAAATGTTTCCATTTATGTGCTTTAATATTAAAAATGTCAATTAGGTCTTTTTCCATGGGTTTTTCATGATTATTTATTTACGCGATAATAAGTTTAACACAATATTTATAAATTACGCATTAAAATATTCCACACATTCAGTATGATAAATGTACTTATAATCAGTCTTGATCGTATGAGATGTTATAACTTTCTGTATAGCTTTTCTTAAAACTTTATCTTTTGTGTTTTAGAATATCCCGCAGAACTTCACGATGCACATTCTGACTATCCTCTCGCTCCTGAACGTATGACAGTTACACCTGATATGTATTCCCAAGAAATGTTAAATATGTTAGGAGTTCACTGTCGTGAAGATGTCAAACCTAATCACTGTGAGAAATTAGTTCCTAACCTAAACAACAAGAAAAAATATATTGTGCACTACCGAAATTTAAAACTCTATATTAAACAAGGACTAATCCTAACAAAAATCCATAAAATTATTTCCTTTCGACAGACAGCTTGGCTAAAACCTTATATTGATTTTAACACACGTCAAAGGTCGTTGGCGAGTAACGACTTTTACAAGGATTTATTCAAGTTGTTTAATAATGCTGTTTTTGGGAAGACGATGGAAAATTTAAGAAATCGACGTAAAATTGATTTGATAAGATCTGAATCTCAACTAAAGAAAATTGTTGCACAACCATCGTATAAGCATCATACTATTTTCCATGAAAATCTCATTGCTGTCGAAAGAAGTGTTGTGTCGCTACTACTAAATAAACCTATCCAAGTTGGATTCGTTACACTTGATGTTTCAAAAGTTCCAATGTATCATATACACTACAACCACATCAGAAAAATATATCCCGGGGATCGATCAACTCTGCTTTTCACCGATACCAACAGTTTATGTTACTCGATAAAAACACATGATTTGTATGATGACATGCTTACCCATAAAGACCTGTATGAAATGCTATTCTTTAGAGAATAAGAAAGTGTTAGGCAAATTCAAAGATGAATTGGGAGGGAAACAATTAGAAGAGTTTATCGCCTTAAAGGCAAAAATGTATTCATTAAAGTATGATGGGAAAGAATCAAAGAAAGCGAAAGGAATAAAAACCGCGGTCGTAAAAGCCAGTATCACACATAACAACTACAAAGAGTGTCTGTTTAGTAACAAGACATTTAGACATGAGATGATAAAAATTCAGAGCACTAAACATGTTGTACACACAATAAAACAAAATAAAATTTCCCTTTCATATTTTGATGACAAACGTTTTATATTGGCAGGCGGTATTAAAACATTAGCACACGGACACTATAAGATTAAAGAAATGCAATAAGACATCGCCATAGTATGAATATTGAATTTATTTATTTATTTGTTTATTTATTACTTTATTTACTTATTTATTTGTTTATTTATTATTCTATTTATTTATTTATCTATTTACTATGTACTTTTTATATTATTATAAGATATTAAAATTAATGCTGTAATTATTTTCTTTCGATTTATTATTATTATTTTTTTTTTTTTTTGCAAATAAAATAATAAATACTACCCCCAAAAATTTATTTAGCTAAAAATAGAATGTTAACCTATTTTAAATACTAAAAATTAGCATCAACCTTTTTACTTTATTTGCTAAAGAGTAAATATGGCAACATCACATATTAAGTATTTTAGTCTAAGAAGGAAAAATACAACTCTCAAAACTTAAAAAGATAACTTTTGACACAGTGTAATCGTTTAAAGATGAAAAACGAACGAGCGAAATCTTAAAAGTGCGTTTTTGTAACGGGCTAATCGCAATAGATGCAAAACTGCAATTTCACGGTCAAATTACTATATAAAAAAACCACAGCCGTTTTCTAAAAGGTGGAATTTGTAACGGGCAAATATCTAAAAGGGTGTTTTTGAAAAGCCCAATTAAATAAAAGTTGAAAAAACGAACGCGCGAAATTATAATAGTTGAATTTTGTAAAGAACGATTAGTAATGCTAATACAAAAGGTTAACTTTTGTAAGGTAGCCTATGATAAAAATATCACATTAGGTTAATTTTTGGAAGTAGCTCGCTCGCTGAATTAGTTTAAAATAGAGAAAAATAAGTAGCCATCAATGTCCTATACGCGGGTGATTCTGTAACATTACAAATAAAATTAACTTGGAAAACAATAGGTAAATGTTCTTTTAAAGAAGCTTTCCCCGTATTTAATTGTTTCATTTCAATAAGGGAGTCCTTATTTTTACCTACTATGCTATATTTAAAGAAAGCCGTTTTTGATAATAATAATAATAATGATCTTAATGTCAACAAATTCCCTGAATTACTCCTTTGGTAATAATGTATGAAAACTTTTATGGGAGTTTGGGCTTTTTGATAGTTGTAAAAAATAGGTAATTAATTATGCGTTTATGAAAATTGTATTATTGATTGGGGGGGGGATCTCAAAGGTATTTTAGTGTCCTAATAAGATATAATAAGGATTGTCTCTAAGGGATAATAATGAAGGTTTCCCTTAATTCTACCCGATTTTTTTTTTCCATAAATAGGATTTATTCATAAATTAGAATCTCGTAAATAATAACATGTTTGTAGTGAAAAACTATAAATAAGTCGATTATCTATTGAGATTAGGCACACCTGTTAGTGAATCAATGATACACAATCTACTATTGATCCATACAATTAGTTTTGGTGCAAAGAATAGTATTATTGTGCAGGAATATCCCTAAATACCATTCATATTTTCAATATGTTATTAATTATCCAGAATGTTAAATCTTTCATTGATACTGTAATTAATTATTCAAAGAATCATCCAATGTTAATATTAATTATGTGCATGGATTAATAGATGATTCATCAATCTCATTAATTATCCATAGCTGTGCCGCACTAAAGAAAAGTCTGTCAATCCGCCTTTCTCCTCTACTGCGCAATCATTAAAAAACAGCAATTTTCTGAAACAATCACCCCTGAAAAATACCAAACACAACTAGAATCTATTTTTTTCACCCTAAAAAGTATTTCTGATATCTCAGGAATGTTCCCAGAAAAAATCAACATGGTGACCCTATGAGAACCCCCAAAAAATTGCTGTTCTTTTTCGGGGGGTGAAATGGGGTAAAAACGGCCATTTTCTATCACAAAGGCTAAACAATAGAATAACACTGTAAATTCAACAAGCAAAGTCTTCAAACATAAACCTTTTTTTCATTACATAAGGAAAAGTAATAAAAGTGGCATAAAAACCAAATATATAATCAATATTATGTATATATGACGTCACATGACCAAGAAAATTATTGCGCAATCCTGTAAAAAACCACATTTTTTTTCTAAAAAACCACTCAGTAACAAATAAAATCAGTGTTGCAAACATAAATTGCTCAATATATAACTTGTCGATAAATATGAATAATGTTCAAAAAAATTTTCATTGCAGCGACAACTTTCAAACGCGCAAAATCAGCATTTATCATAAAAAAAATTGCGAAACCTAAATCTCGGAAAACGAAAAAAATATAGAATACCTATTTCATGATCAAGTAAACACTGTATGCTTTTATGCTTGTCAAAACTCATAAACTATAACATGAATATAATAATATATATATGAAACTTATCAATGAAAGCAAATCAAGAATTTGGGTCAACTGAATAGTCAAGTAGGGTGTGATAAGCCTCAAAACACGTGGAAGGATGCAAGCCCGGCTCAGAGGGACACATTTTACAAACGTAAATTGTTTTCAGCTTACCGCCTTTCTTCGCAAACAACTTTCTCGAAGAACAAACACGACATTCTTTAGTAGGCCGTTTATCGCTTGCCCCGGCTGCAGGCGTTTTTAGAGACGGAAAGTGTTTTCCTGTCAGTCGCTGCACTGATTCGTCGACTAGTATGTTACGATCTACGCGAGGCTCTAATGCAATCAATGAAACAATAACATCATGTGTATATTGCAAGAAATCACAATCCAATCTACCTGTGTTGTGGAGAAATACTTTGTGAGAATTTAGAATTACTTGCGTTATTAGACGGAGTGCAAGTTTACGGTACCATTTGTACGATCGACGTAAAACTTGTAAGGAGTGTAATTGTTGGTCGACACGGTCAACTCCCCCCATGTGGGTATTATAATCACGTATTATATGAGGTTTTGCGACTAACTGTCCCTGAGAATCGTTTTTTGCTATCATTGTGGGTTGATGACATGTTGAGAGCATGAACACAACTTTCGGTTTGTTGCCTGCTTTGTTTTTTACAGAACGATATTTGCTGGCGATCATCACGGGGTTGTCGGAAGTTTGGTAAAACACAGCAGTACCTTTATCGAGCAATTCTCGGCTAATTTCCTTGCTATACATACGTCTGTTAGATCTAATAGTTCCACATAAATATGTTTTGTTATTTAGAAGATATTGTGCTAAGGATGGACTAGTGTAGTAATTGTCGGTGAATAGAACATGACCTTTCCCGAGGTACGGTTCCATGAGGACAGACGGAATACGCTCAGTAGACGGCATATCGCTGTTGGGATCATCATCGTGGAACATCCCCTTGCCGCAGTACACCAAGAAATCAAGCGTAATACCAGATGACGTACAAAGCTCATACAATTTTATGCCGAATCGAGCGCGTTTTGTCCGGATGTATTGCTTGAAATGCAATCTGCCCTTGAACAAAACTAGGGATTCGTCCACGCTAAGGCATTGTGAAGGATTGTACACTTTCCTGCACCGTTCACGAATAAGATCAAGCATTGGACGGATTTTATGTAATCGGTCTCTGTTCTCATCAGCACTGTCGTAACTCGGATCCAAATTGTCATTGAAATGCAAAAAACGAAGTATTAGTTGAAACCTGTTTCGTGTCATTACTCTTGAGAAGATTGGCGTGTTATATATCTCAGACGTTGCCCAGTACATAGGCATTCGTGGTTTGTATACAATACCCATTAGTAAAATTAGTCCAAGAAATGACTTCATTTCATTTACTGTTACTGGAGTCCAAAGCTCAGTGTTTGTATTTATACCGTGTTCCTCTAAATATTGGGAAGCGTATAGATTTGTGTTCTCAACAATAAGTTCCATGATTTCGTTTGTCAAATATAAGTCTAAATAGTCCAGAGAGGTGGGATTATCTGGAAGTCGAAATGCCAGTCCTTCATTGTCCTGAAAAAAAAACTCTGCTGTCTCCACAGCAGTATCTGGCTCTACTTTTTCCCATTCAAGCTCAATCGTGTTCAAATTATTCTTTTTAGTAGGATTTTTACGAATCATCGCAATGGACGGTCGACCACGTTTCTTTTTTCTAACAACGGAACGTTTCGGTTGCATGTAATCATCATCCCCATCATTATTTGGATCAAAATCATTTATTATATCGTCATTATTATCATCGTCGTCTTCAATAACGCTTTCGCTATCGTCAGATGAACCGGCTAGACGACATTCATCGCGGTGTTCTATGTTCATGGATGGCTGTTGGTTGCTACTAGGATAGAAACTGTGGGGAGCAATGGCTCTAGCTGCTGCAGCTTGCTCAAGTGTCACATTGTCATCAATATCCTCCTCATCAACGTTGGTAGGGTTACTGTTACTAACCTGTAGAGTTTTGTTTTGGTTCATATTATCTACATTAGTATTGCAGATACTTTGCTGAGTATGTCCAATATCAGTATCAGCAGCACAAGGTTCGACTGGGTTGGGAATAGGTTCCTCCTCATACTCCCAATCATTGTCTGACTCACTAAAGTTGCTGTCAGAATCTCCATTACATAAATTATCATCACTATCACCGTTTTTGGGACCACTATCTTCAAAAATAAAACCTAAAATTTCATCAACGTTTGAGTATTTTTTTTTCTTTGGTCCCATAATTTTACTGATTTTCAAATGATCAAAAATCAAAAACGAAAGTAGATATCGGCAAACGGTTTTTGGGCACGGGCGGCAAATTAGGCCTAGTTTACACTGAAACCATCTTTATATAGTTTTGCGCCCGTATTTGTCGCGAAAAACGCCCAGAACTAAAACCCCCGCACTGCGGGTGTCAGGGAAATATCGGCGTAAAAAAACACCCGCTCTGCGGGTGTCAGGGAGCGAAAGGGTTAACAATCAGTTTTATGTTTAGTTTTACTAAACTACTTATTTAAGCTTCAATAACTTTTTATTAGAATATATATACATAATTACTTTGCATGCTAAATATTCAATTCTGTATATTTTAATTTCAATATATTTAATGTTCAAAACTTTCAAAATATATGACGTCAGCAACATATCAGCATAATTTTTGAAATTTTTCTAGAAGCCTCATATTTAGGGTAATTTGTTTTTATCTGAACCACGACAAATGAGTTTGTTATAATTGTGAGAAGCGGTGTACCAAATTTAAGCTCAATCGGGTGTCCCAAACTGGAGTTATTGGCCGAAATGCCGTTTTCAGGCACGCGGGGCCCTGTTTCGGGCGCCAAATTTTGAAGTTAAATAACTTTTGAACCATATATGCTACACATTCTCAAATTATATGTGGGGGTACCTTGGCTCAATTTTAGCGTTTTTTTTAAAAATGGTGGAATTTGGGCCCAAATATTTTTAATGGAAAATTCAAAAAAATTCAATTTTCCTACAAAGTGTATACATATTTCGCTCAAATGCTAAAATAGAATGAAAAAATATTATCTAGGGAAGAAATTAAATTGATTTGAATATAAGCGGTTTTTGACCAAATTTTACAAAAAAATAAGACTGGCGTCATCGATATTTTCGCCATTATGGCATTTTCTTTTCGAAAATATAGTTCATATATAGGTATATCTCTCCTGAAAATTTCAACTTCATACCTATAAAAGATCCTGATATATCAGCGGTGCCAACACTCACTCAAATGTTCGTAAAAATTGGTCTTACAACCTTCCATTTATGAACACTTCAGTATCTAAAAACCAATTAATCAAGCTTTGATTCTGGCAGTCCTTTAATGAGTTAGCATTTTTCACTATTTAACGAAATTCGTCTACCGCTCATCCAAATATTCGTAAAACATACCAACGGAATAAATGTGTCACTTTCACTTTCAACTCTACTAAAGGGCTTCCTTTGTCAAATTACCTAAATACCCGATGGGAACTATCTGACACTATTAGGATATACTGCAAAACATTTTAGTACCCATGCCATTCAGAAATGTTTGAAATATTATCGCTTATGGCTGGATATTTCTGCTGATAATTGTCAATCCTTGTACCAGGAAGGGATAAGGGAATTAATTTTTAAGAAATAACATTTTTTCGAGTTAGGTCGAATCCGCGAAAATCATTCTCCGTAAAAAACATAACGCTTTAAATTGGCAAAATTAAATTCAGTGAATTACTAATCGAAAATAGAAAGGTCTATTCTTAAGTGAAAATAGAAAGGTCTATTCTTAAGTGAAAATAGAAAGGTCTATTCTTAAGTGAAAATAGAAATTAAGTTATTTTTCGTCAAATATCATTAATCGGAAAATCTATATTCACTACAAAAAATAAAAATACTCTTCCGCGAAATTAAGCGCCTCCCTGCGAAAACTAATTCCGTTAAGATTGTTTTTTGGGCGCAAAGAAATTGTTTTCTTTTTCACTAATTTGTTATTTATTATTCAATTATTTTTTTTAATTAACGCTAGGCTATGACATCTGTTATACAAAAGATTCTGGCTCGCCGTACAATCTGCATATTAAGCGTACAGAATGCCGTTGTTCACTTCCTAGAGAGCTACGTCTTATTCAGGGCTTAAATAAGGCCGGTGAGCCTGTCCTAACCTTCCAATGGAAAGCACCAAAATTCAAATACAAGCATTATTATGGTTTTAATTTGACAGTGTTCCGACATTATTTATTGCGTCAACACTCACCTACTCCTTTCACAAGATGTTTCGTAACGCATGATTATGGACAGGCAGTGGTAAGGATTTATTTGCTTATATTCTAAAGTAAATATCTTTAATTAATTTATATAATTAATTTTTAATTCACGTTTTCACAGTTTAAGAATTATTGGCTCAAGTCAAAGATATATTATTATTTGATTACTATTTCTTAAAACCTTGTAAATTTAGGTTTTATCAAATTTATTTATTAATTTTAGAACAATGAGTTTACAAAAAAGAGAGGAATTGCAATCCGAGAAAGTGTAAGTAAAATTTTCATGTAAAATAATTAAACTGATGAAGTTAGTATGATGCGATAATTTATGTTATAAATAGTTATGAATGTTTCCTACCTTTTTCGATTCATCGACGAACTTATAGCTATTAACGACGGAGGTGAATTCTCTAAAATATGTAAAGAAATTTATCCAGAGGAACTGGAACTAAAGAAAGAAAATTTTGGAACTGAATCAGCCACTTTTCTTGACTTGGATATATCAAAATCTAATGACAGGTTTCTTACAAAGTTATATGAAAAAAGAGATGCATTTGGTTTCAAAATTGATGAAGTAGTAACATGCCTTCCAAAACTAAGCTAAATTATATCCATTACGGGGTAGGGCATTTGAGTTTGCTCACTCAATTGTTGGATTTTGACACATCCACCCCTCTCTAGTCATATTATGTGAAGAAGCAAGACAAGACGAAATAAGTGACTTCTCATCTAGACTGGACTTCATACATGTTGTAGAATTTCTTTCTAAAATATTTACATTCATTGGTAGTAGTTGATCAGATGTCATAGATTAACTACTGCTGGGGAGCCTATGATTGTGTTTTGAACCTCACAATGAATATCACCATACTAAATACTCCGGAATCCAGGTATAGGTAAGGGACTGATGATTTTAATGTGGGTATAATATGAAATGAATGTTTTTCTTACTTTGAAACAAATTCAGATTTACAAT
The DNA here is from genome assembly GCA_032360285.1 of Lepidozona retiporosa. NCBI lineage: Eukaryota > Metazoa > Mollusca > Polyplacophora > Chitonida > Ischnochitonidae > Lepidozona > Lepidozona retiporosa. The sequence continues at coordinate 2,008 of JAUOBW010256431.1, read as the reverse complement.
ACTAACATACAATAGCTGTTGGGTTATATAATCATTGGAGTATGTGTTATGTTTCTTTCTTTCACGTCATTCGGATGTATCGACATCTCTCAAGAACATCTACACCATTCATCCTGAGTGGATCAACACTAATTTTTTAAATAGATACAACAATTTCTAAAATAATGTCGCCATCGGACTAACTTATAAACCCTGTAAGTTCTTTGTATTCCGGAGAAGGTTGATCATTATTAATTCATTGCACTTAAGCTGGACCCTATATATACCAGGGGCTAAATTAGCCCCCCCCCATTACAGGGTTTTTCAAATACTTCTGAAAAGAAGTGTGCTATGAAAAATCCCCTTGGGGAATTTCCTAAAATTTTATGTCGGTTTTAAAATGTTTTTTTTTTGTTTACTGAATATCACCCAAAGCAAAGTTTTAATATCCACTAGACTGCATTGGGTTAGTGGTCGTATGTTGTCAAGCAACACCCGCGCCGAAGACTCGTTACCCTCCTTCCATCCATTTCTCGAAACATAGCAAACAATTTTCGATATACATTTACTTCATGAGAAAAATAAATGGAAGCGCGGTACTTCCAAAACAATTTTTTCCATGACGTCAATTTTGGGTGTGAAGTCAGCAATTTTAAAGATTTCAAAATGTTCCCCTACAAAAAAAATAGTTTACAAATTAAATTCGCAAAAATATTTTTTTTGCTTAATTCTTTTTTTCAGGGGTGTGAAGACACAGACTTCCTGACCCGAAAGATAATAAATAACAATTGTGCATAAACTTAAAACCCTTGACGACATTTTAATAGCAAAATATTATCCATATCTAAAAGCTATTAGGTACAATTGGTATATAAACACGATTTTTACCGAATTTTTACACATATATCTGACGCCATCAAAAGACGCCATATGGCGCTATTTTGATGCTATCCATTGATGGTTTGATAAGTCAAAAAAACTTTAAATTCTCTTTCGAAAAACGTTTATAGAACAAAATCGGACATAAAAATGATTTGGGCTCTAAGGGTTAATAGTGTCGCTTCTTCAATCCACCAATACCAGCGATGTTTTTAGAATAAAATTTCAAGTGAATTGAACATTCAAGGATAAAATATAAAATTATTTCTCTAGTATAATCTAATTACAATCTTTGTATAAACTCTTATTTTAGAACGGTGAAACTATATTTGAAACTCAACTCCCAAGAAAAATTACTGGATTATTTTCTGAAGAAGATTTATACGAATTTTATTTATCAGTACTACCGCTATCTGAAAATGCTACACTTACTGTGAAAATGAAAAGCCAAGAAGGTAATGATTTTAATTATAATGCAACTATACAATGCAGTGAAAATACAATGCAATCGTGTAATGCAATCATGCATCTCGTCTATTATGCATTTTGCGTGTTATGAACGCAATTTATTAAATACTAATATTTATGAAAAAAGAATTAGATGGTCAAATTTCTGATCAAAATATATTCCTATCTACTGATTTTTTATTCTTTTAGAACAAAAGCTATCGATTATAAAAAGTAAAATTTGTTAAAATGTTAAAATTTTACTAGGAAAAACAGTGTAGCTAGAACGTTGACAAGAAAATTTAACAATACAAAGCCAGAATGTAATGCAACAATGCAATGCAACAATACAATGCAAAAAGGAAATGCAACAATTCAATGCAACAATGTAATACAACAATGTGATGCAACAATACAATAGTAGCGGCAGGTAGTAGCAGGTAGAAGCAGTTGTAGCAGTTAGTAGCAGTTAGTAGCAGTTAGTAGCAGTTAGTAGCAGGTAGTAGCAGTTAGTAGCAGTTAGTAGCAGTTAGTAGCAGGTAGTAGCAGGTAGTAGCAGGTAGTAGCAGTTAGTAGCAGTTAGTAGCAGTTAGTAGTAGTTAGTAGCAGGTAGTAGCAGGTAGTATCAGGTAGTAGCAGGTAGTAGCAGGTAGTAGCAGGTAGTAGCAGGTAGTAGCAGGTAGTAGCAGGTAGTAGCAGGTAG
>JAUOBW010256320.1:0-11232 GCA_032360285.1 Lepidozona retiporosa | reverse complement strand
CGGAAACATTTTGACAAATTTTCAATAAAAACAATAGTCATTTAGAGTTAAACAGAGATTGACCGGTGCCACAAAAACTGCTTTATCATTTGTTATGAAATTTTGCATGATCCTATGGTTCCATAAAAGGCTTCTTTTGACCCATATGGTTGTTACAGTTATTTCATGTTCCTATTCCATTATTTTAATTAAAATAATTTTTTTTATTAGTATGGCAGTATTTTTTGCTCTCTTCGGGGTCTAGTGTCTAATTGGGCCATTTCAGGCCTCAGATATTGAATTTTGACCATGTCTCATATGAGTTCTTTTTGTTTTTATTTAATTTGCCGGGAGTACATTAGTCACTAGCGCTTGTTTTTAATGAACCAATAAAGCTTGGTTTGTTTTTAGGTTGAGTATCTCCATCCGTTACAGTTGTCGAAAGAAGGGAAACCCCTTTTTCCAAAAGCAAGCTTCGAGCAGCCTGAAGTTGTGTTGACTATCAGTAAAACATCAACCTCTAAGCAAGACAATGTGCATGATTGTGATACGAACAATACAGATAAAAATCTACAAATCAATACAGTAGAGCAAACTTCTACAGACTGTTCAACATCAAACCTTTCCACGAATTTAACGATTATGACTTGTGCTGATAAATCTGAAATGGAAATTTCAAAAGAGGATATTGTTGTTGAGGTGCCAATAAACGATTTTGTTCTTGAGGTGCCAATAAACGATTTTGTTCTTGAGGTAGAGCAGCCGTTAAAAAGTGTGAATGGTTGTGAACTGAAAAATAAAGATGAGCATTTACAAATCAATACAATTCGGCAAACTTCTAAAGAATGTTCAACATCACACCTTTCCACGAAGTTAAAGATAACGGATTGTGCTGATAAATCTGAAATGGAAGTTTTAAATGAGGATCTTCCAAGTCCAATTGATAAGGTGCCAATTAACGAATTAGCACATGAGGTAGAACAGTCGTTAATAATAGCTGACTCTGATAATGATGAAAGAGTCGATGCTGTCAATTTTTCGAAAGTAAACATTCTGCAGCCAGAGCTTTTGATGTCAGTTAGTGCAATAACTCCCTCAGTGTCATTTGAGAAGACCAGCCAAAATAATGTAACAAATACAGTCCATAAACATTTACAAACAAATCAGCAAACATCTTTAAACTGTTCAAATTCCCAAATTTCTTTGTCTTTTTCTGACGATGAAACAGAGTTTTCCAATAAAGATATGTCGAGTCCAATTGGTGTCACGCCACTTAACGATTCAGGTCTTGAGGTAGATCGGTCGTTAACCATAGTTGACACTGAAGATGACACGGTTGACAGCGTCAATACTCCTAATAGGAATCTAAAGAAGGTTAAATTGTATAAGAAGCCAGTGCGTCCATGTCCGTTTTGCAAAATAGGACAGACCAGATTGAAGCGTCACATTCTGAGAAAGCATAAAAGTTTACCAGAAGTCACCCCTTTGCTCAAAATAAATGAAGCGGATAAGGATAGGTTTATTGAGAAACTTCGAAAAGAGGGTATTCGCACACATAACATGGATTCTATAAATAAAGGCAACAATAACTTCATGAGAGAGCGAAAGTCAAAATATGATGAAACCCCAGTGATGTGTTCGGGGTGCAAAGGGTTTTTTCTAAAACATACAAGGCCAAGCATCAACTAAAATGTTCTGCAGCTTCTAGTAATTTAATGCTTCCTATGGTTAATGTAGAATCAATAAAACATTTAGAACAAATACCAGAAGGTTTTAAGCAGTTGTTAAACACCCTTACATTAGACGAAGTAGGGAACTACATAAAAACTGATCCCATTCTTATAATGTTCGGGGTTAGATCATTTGCGTCTTTAAAAAGGAAAAAAGACAAAGTTGTTGGTTCAATAAAGACAGTAAGGGCTCGTATTCGACTAGCTGCAAGAACATATCTCAGTTTTTCTCAAATTTACCAAAATCAAAATCAAATTAAGTTGGCTGATATGCAAAATGACGCCTCGGACATGTACAGAAGAGAGTCCATTACTATTCTAGGTGAAGCTGTTGAGAATCTTTGCGCACGCGCTGACGATGATTCTACATCCTCGGTAACAGGCCAAAAATGTGGATTGAAATTGGGAATATTGAATATGCTAAAATTGACGTCAAAGTATTTAATTGGTTATTACTTAATGAAAGGTGTAGATGCAACGGCACACATTGTTACAAACTTTTTGCAAGTGTTAAAATTATATGAAGATGACATTTTTGGAGACGCTTATTATGAACAAAAACACCGAACAAATGTCAGTCTGAGAAAGCCAGTTAACCTTCCAAAGTCAGAAGATCTGAGTAAATTTACCATTGAGTGCAACCGTATAATGAATAGTATTGATTCTTTAGATCATCCAAGTAGCTCGTATGTGGATGTGAGATCAGCAGTAGGAGCTTCGTTGATTGTTTTTTGCGCTAGAAGACCTAGTGAGCCTCTTCGGTTACAGCTGTATCAGTGGGAAGAGGCTGTTAATGGAGATTGGCTTGAAAAAGAAGACGCCCCAAAGGAGTTTAACATGGAAACGATGTTGATCACATATCAAACGGGTAAAGGCGCGGACCACCTAGTCCCAGTAATTTTTCCGCCTCAAACGGTCAAAGCTATGAGATTTCTAACTGATAAAGAAGTTAGAAGAGAGGCTGGTGTTCATGAAAATAACATTTACTGTTTTCCTAGTACACAAAAGAGTTTGAGCCATGCAGATGGGTGGCACTGCATTGACCATATACTAAATAATTTAGGTCTAAAGGGGGCTTTCAATTCAACTAAGAATCGCCACTATGTTGCTTCATTTATAGCTAAACTACAGTTAACAGAGTTTGAAAAAGAGCTTATTTACAATCATTTTGGTCATTCCGAAAGAATAAACAAAACAGTTTACCAAGCACCACCTGGTTCGTTACAACTAAAGCATACTGCAGAAAGGTTAAAGCAACTTAATACAGTATTGGATAATTCTCAAGTACCTATAAAAAAAAAGAAAGTCTCAATTGCAAGTAAAGAAATGGTTACATTAAAAGAAGTATGTGATTCTACACAAGACAATGTAGAAAAAACATCAAGAGGTGTGCTGAAGTCCTTAGCTAAACCATATAGACGAAATCGAAAAAAACAAGACAAGCATGCAGAAACATCAATTACTTTGAAATCTACTGGTGAATCGTATCGGCAAAATCGACAGTCTTTAACAAGAAAAGGCAAGATAAACGGTAAATGCATATATATATATATATTTTTTTAGAACTAGTAAGTTTTACTGTGGACCTCACCTACAACCCTTTTAGTTTTTATTGAAGATTAGTAAATCTAAAAATTTTTTTGTTTTGTCACTTCACATTTCTTAAAGAAGACAAGTTTCAGGAAAGTAAAAATAATATTTTAGCGCCTAAATTTAAGCCTTTTTCTAGTACTGAACGCTTTTTAGGCCCAAAAAGTCCCCAAACAGACCCAAAAATCATGTTTTGGTCATTTTCCCAAAAATCCTTTGACTGATTTAATCAAACTTTCAGTTAAGATTAGTAATTTTAAAAGAATTTTTTACCTTTTTCATGAAACTGCTTGATCGCTATGGTTTGAGGTTTAGTGTAGCTTTAAAAAAAGTCGTGTCTATCACTAAAACAACCTTCAATTATTTTTCTACTTGTCTTTTAAAACTAAATAAAACGTTCCGATTTTTGGGAAAAATTCTCGTATCCCAGTACTGGGCCCTTTTTTGCCCAAAACGGCCCCCAAATCGGGTATTTTTTTAGCATTTTTGCAATTTTCTCAAAATCAGTCCATTAGATTTTTTATATTTTGTGGTAAGTTAGACCTATATAGAGCACAACTTTTGGCGTGCATAGTGACCTGTCAGAAAAGTCTCGTTTTTCGGTACTGGGTCCAAAAATGCCCAGAAAGGTTTTTTTGGGGCCCAAAATTACATTTTGGTCATTTTCTCTAAAACCGTTTCATTAAATTGGTTCAAACTTTAAGTGAAGTAAATATAAAAGAAATTTTTTCATTAGTATATCGGCTAATTTTGGGCCTTCCTCAGTGGTCTGGGGCCTAAAAGGGCCTGTGTCGGGGGTAATAAAATTAGGATTTTTTTCTATTTTTTTCCAAAACCGTTTCATCGATTTGGTTTTAACTTTAAGTGAAGCTGAAATTTTTCATTAATATATCGGTTAATTTTGAGCCCTTCCCGGGGGTCTGGGGCCTAAAAGGGTCTGCATCAGGGGTAAAAAATCATGTTTTTGCTATTTTCTCCAAAGATGTTTCATCGATTTTGTTATTAGTATAGCGGCTATTTTCGGCTCTTCCCAGGGTTGCTATTTTCTCCAAAGATGTTTCATCGATTTTGTTATTAGTATAGCCGCTATTTTCGGCTCTTCGCAGGGGCTTGACCTAAAAGGACCGGCGTAAAGGGGTAAAAAAATCATGTTTTAGCCATTTTCTCACAAATGTTTGACCAATTAGGTTTAAAGTTGCAGTGCAGCTTTGTAAATATAAAAGCCAATTTCTTATTAGTATTACAGCTAGTTTTAGGCTCAGGATCCTGGGGCCGAAAGGGTCTACGCCAGGTGATAAAAATCATCATTTGCAGTTTTCTCCAAAGCTGTTTGACAGATTTAGATCAAACTTTCAGTGAACCTTAGTAAACAAAAAAACAACAACAGATTTTTGCATTAGTATAGTGGTATTTGCTGTGCTCTCCTTAGGGGCCTGGCATCTAAATGGGACATTTCAGGCCCCAGATAATACATTTTTACCATGTTCTGAAGATTCTTTATCCTTTTTTTATCATTTGCCGGGAGTCCATTAGTCACTAGAGTTTGTTAACATTTTGTTTCTTCTATAACTTTAAGTTTTACTACATTTCAGGTAATTTTTGTTCAGTTTGTTGTAGGTATTACTGTTTAGTATGCTGTGAAAAAAAACTTTTTCGAAAAAGATTTCTTCGTTCAATAGTTCCCAGCCCCTATGGGATTTCACATTTTTAGCTATATGGTCGCTTCTAAAGTCGGTTTTCCCTGAAATTTTTACCGGCCATAGCATTTGTTATTTCAAACAAGTGGTTAAATTTTTGTGGAAAAGCGAAGTTTAGAACTAATTGTATGGCTAAAGACTTGAAAAACTACGATGTCTCGAGAACCGTTAACCCTATTTTATTAGGGGAGGCAAATTTGCACCCACCTAAATTTCTGATTGCTTCAAAACTATTATTTTTCGTAGTAAATCCCCACGGCAGTGTGAACCAAATGTAGTTTAGAGTGTTTATACCAATTTTTAGCGCTATTGGTCAAATATATTTCTCTGGGTGGCTTGCTCCTTGAAGTCCAGTAGTCATGTTTCGCAAAAAAAAATTTTCCAAAAAACTGTATTTCGCCTTGTTTTGACCACAACTTTATCGCCAAAACTAAAAAATCACTTTTTAATTATCAAAAAACCATGTTTGATACAACTTTATGGAAAATTCGGCATACAATTCGCCAAATTGGTGAAAAATAGACATTTTCCTGACGTGACGTAACAAATTTTTAAAAATTGCTGACGTCATCAAAATTTACGTCACTAAGTGTAAAACTTATATTTTTTCAAATCACAATACTAGTATCTACATTCTGACCAAGTTTGAAGCTAGGTTGAAAATTGGGGAAATAATAACTGGGGGCAGTTTTGCCCCCCTAATAAAATAGGGTTAAAGATTTTTACACTGAATAAAATGCATTTTTCATTGTTTTTATCATCTTTATTATGTGTCCAGAGCACTTCGTGATCCCTTTAAGCCTTGCTGCTCTTAAAATATTATTCTTAGAAAAAAAGAGTAAGTATTTTTTGGTTGCCTAGTAGTTTACAGGCATTGAAAATCATCAACAGAATTCCTTGTTTGGTGCCCATCTTACATGCTGAAATCTATTTGTAATTTTTTTATTTATAACTTAGCAATTTAACTCAAATATATGTTTTGTATTGCATGTTTTTTCTAGAAAAAGCTTTCTATGGGTCTAGAATTCCAAAAACTGTCCAACAATACGAAAAAGGGCCTTTGAGGTGACAAGGTGTATTTATGTGTATGCGAGCATTATCCCATTTTTCTGAGTTTCCAAGCATTTTTTACCCATAATTCCAAAAAAAATGCTTTCTAATGTAAAGTTTTAATATTTGTTACCCTGGACTTTTTTTATATATAAATACAATAAATCCATAAGGTCTATAAATTTTTTAATCAAATTCCGTCCAAATCTTTAAAATTTGCTATTTCTCAATCAATAAGGTTTGCAAACCATAAATTTTCTTTAACTCTGTTTATATATTTTGACCCTTGTATTACTGGTAGGGGGATTTCTCTGTAACTTTCGATAATTGATATTGACCTAAAATTTTGCACAGTGGTAGAGCAATTTTCTCTAAATAATTTGGTCAATAAAGTATTTTTAATTTAATGACGTCACAGAATACTGATGGGCAAACTTAGGCATTTTTAAATTTTTTAAGCCCCCCTTCCCCTAAAAAAAGAAATAAAGGCATGTCTATAAAATATTTTTCACATTTTTATCCGTTTGGCTAATAAATTCTTCGTCTTTTAGACCTGTAAAGTTTTTCAGGCCTCTCCAGCAGACATGCCCAAAAAATATTCTACATGATAAATAAAATTATTAAATTTTTTTCTGAAAAAAAAAGGGTTTTCACATTTTTCTCAAAAGCTCTCTAGACAGGGGTCCAGAACATGTTGTCGCCTCTACTGACAAAGGTTCTTTTGGTGGACTCACAGCAAAGCTGACGGAGTCCTATGAATGGGACATTTTAGGCCCCAGATATTGCATTTTGTCCATGTTCTTCTAATGATTCTTTATGTTTTTTATCATTTGCCGGGAGTCCTAGTCACCAGCGCTTGTTTAAAATCTTTTTTTTCTTGTCTAGTGCCATCTGCTTCTGGTGTTATTGCTGGAGATGAGGAAATAGCCAATGAGAGCGATACTGATGATGATGGTGACACAACTTATGCCAAGTCCGATGAAAGTTCAGATGATGATGATATCAGTGATTCTGAAGAGAAAACAAAGAAAAAAGATGGTTTGTATTTTTAATTTGTGCTTGTGAAGGAAGCTTAGGCAAAAAAATGATGCCTTAAATTTAAATAGAATGACATCTTTTGACAAAAAAATTTTTTGACCCTGCTTACCTTAAGGGAAGAAATTTTGACAGACTCGCTCATCCGCCAAATCTGAGAAATGGAGTAAAAAATTTAAATTTGGCGGGAATGAACTTTGGCAGATTAGGAAAATGTTTATATTTAGTGGCAGTTTATTTTGGCAGATGTCAAGAATTACCAACTTTCAAATAAGTTTTTTACCAACTATACAGCATCTACAAACAAAAGAAGTAATCCATTTATTAAAAAAATTGACAATTTATGAAAATAACCAAAAATTAGTGGGAATATTTTGGCGGACGAGCATTTTAAGCAAATTTGGCAGGAATTAATTTTAGCGGATCCGAAAAAAAATTATTTTTAGATTTTTAAACCAATCCGCCAAAATTTCTTCCCTCCAAAGTTTCTTCCCTTGAAGTAGGTCGGGGTATTTTGATGTAAATATAGTCGGGGGCAATTCTTCCTCCCCTCTTTATAAAGTCTATTCAATAAAAAATGATAAAAATTGGTATCTTTGGACTGAGTTCCAATTTTTGAGCAAAAAATCTGGGTCACTGTACGAAATTGTGATGATGTCAGCATTTTTTTAGTTTTATTATTAGTCAACTAGAGTTTGAAATAAGTGAATCATATGAAGTTATTGAAAAAAATCATTAAACTAAACGTCGTAAGGGGGCTGAATCACACCCCCTTCCCCCACCTACAGGGTTTTCTTACAGGGTATTTGACGGTTCTGGGCAGTGCCCCCTACTGACATTTTTATAGGGGTGTCGACCCGGTGCTGGGGGCATGGGGGAGCAGTCCTTCTTCGGCCTCTAACTCGTCAAAAAAGTTTAAAAACACTGTTTTTGTGCATTATAACCATTAATTCAGGCCCTAAAATATTTTTTTAAGCAATGCCGGTCAGATGACCGGCGTGGTTGCTGTTTATGCCAGTCAAAGGCAATTCATGCCACTCAAAAATAATGTCAAAACCTGCAATTTATGATTCACAAACAGTTCACTAACTAATTGAGGTATTTCTATGATTGAAAAAACTCTGAAAGTATTATACTTAAAAAACCAAAAAGCATATTATAAATAAGACATGCCGGTCAAATGACCGGCGTGCAGGGCCTGTAATTAAAAATAAAAAAATTTAGAATTTTTATTAAAAGTATCTTTTTTTAAAATGATATTACAGTTTTTGATTCCAGAAAAGTGTTTTTATGTTCTCAAAATGTCTCATTTTGCCAAATAGAGCCAAGATTTGCCCCCAAAAAAACACAAATTTGCTTAAAAAATCCCTTTTATGCAGAGGGAATATTTTTTTTGGGGGGGAGCGGCAATTTTTATTGGGGCGCTTGGTGGGGAGGGGGCAAAGCCAAAATTTTGGCTTCTAGGGGGGGGTGGCGCCCCCCACCAGTAGGGGAAACCCTGACCTAAGTAGGGTTAAGACATTGTTTAACAGTTGTTTTGAATACTTAATTGCACATATTTTCACCTCACGCCTTTTCGGGGGCCTGTACGAAATTTGATTTTTGCAAAAAAGGGGGGGGGGGGCTCCGGGATTTTTTATTTTAAGGCGGGCTGTGCAAAAAGGGGTGGTGGTGAATTTTAGAAAGAGGCTGGCACGAATATTTTTAAATTTTACTGTTTTCGTTATTGAAAATGTCTTCAGTTAAATATTTTAATTAAACAATTCAAAAATTGGAAATGTATTTTTAAATTTTGTAAGGCTAATTATTAGGAAAGATCTAATGCAACAAAATTGTGTGTTTTGATCGATTACGGTAAAAAGTGTGGGGGGGGGCTGGGAAATTTTTAATTTTAAGGGGAGACTGGCCAAAAAAGGGGAGCCCCTGACTGGAAAATTTTTGATTTTAATGGGGGCGTTGGTCAAAAAATAATATGAAAAAAAAACTCAAAAAATTTCCAAAATTTTGATGTCAGCAGTTTTTTATCAGCACCCTGAATGAAGCCAAAAAACTTAAATAAATTTAAATTAAGGATGCGGGCCTACTAGCCTCCCAAGTCCAGACAGGGTTAAAAACATGCAACCTTTATTGGAGTGATGTATAAGTAAACTTATAATTTCGCTAAATGTTATAAATACTGTTAGTACCTATTAACTTTACTTCTTTACAAATATCAATATTATCAGAGGAGCGTTTCATTACAACAACAGGGCGCCATTCGAGACCAGACATGTCAGGTGTATGTAAAGTAAGATTAATCGCTTCATCTTTAGTCAACCTCAAGAATTCCTGTTGTGCCTGCAATACAAGAATTACAACTTTACAATAACAACAAACTAATATGTAAAAACTTTTCGTTAAAGAAAAAAGGAAGTTTGCCTAAATCACATATAATAGCTTGTTAATATTGGCTAATTAAATGAAAATAATTGCAAAAGTGAAATGCACCTCTCACCACTCTGTCTGCTTGTTTTTCTTCCTGTCTCAAGCACGAACTGCAGCTGTGGAGGGCACTGCAAGTAGGTCCCTGGTTCCATTGCATGTTCTCCATTTTGTTTGTTCGTTGTTTGTTTGTTTGCCTGCTTGCGTTTGCCGTGTCCCACATCGCCAGCGATCCGTCGCAGCTATCTAGTATCGAATCTCTATTGATTAACCACACCTTCCCGAATCCATAGGCACGCTTCTGGGTGCAGGTGATCGACGAACTGCGACGGGGAGTGCGGCTGAAGAAGAGCAACCACGAGCGCACTCCCATCGAATATGAGCTGACACCCTACGAAATACTCATGGGCGACATCCGAGCCAAGTGAGTACAAACTAAACTAGTCGATAATCGCCAAGAAAGCTTACACAGTTGAGATACTTCTTCATTAAATTACAATGATTGTAGATGATTTGATTTTCAGACCTTACATAGATAACATAATTAGCACCGCTTATTTGTAGCCAACAAAAGAATGAAAGCAATACCCCATTTAGAAACGAGAACTCAAGATCCAATAAGACCGACGATCATGGTCGTCGGTTTTGATAATAGGTATTGCGAAAACATAGTTGACAATATTATCCAACAAAACTATTCTTTAAAATCATTTTTCAATGACAATAATAATGTTGATGACCACATAAAACTTTTATTTACCAAGCCACTTAAAAATAAACCCACTCTTTTCGGCGGTGTAGGTATCATATGTCAACAAAAATATGTTATACGCGAAGTAATATTGGGTAATTATGAAACGTTTGAGTATTGTTCTTATGTGTTTAAACATTCATCTGGTAGGTCAATTCTTTTTTTGTCAGTTTATCGCCCACCTCAAACTAATATAAATAATTTTCTCGATGAATTACTTTCATTACTGGCGAGTGCTATTGTTCACAATTATGAGTTACTTTTGGCAGGAGATATTAATATACATTGTGATTTGAGTTCCCCAATTTCCTTAAAATTTACTGAAATTCTGCAATTATTCAATTTAAAACAGCATATCAATTATCCTACCCATATACATGGTCATACATTAGATGTCATTGTGTCTTCTGAATATTTACAACTTACAGATATTAAAGTCCAGGATATGTGTTTAAGCGACCATTTTATGATTTCTGCTAATATCAATATTTCTCAACTCACAATAGGCTATAAGACAATCCAAACGCGGAACTTTAGAAAATATAACAAGGATAATTTTGAAAAAGATCTTACCTCTAAGTTACTATTAAACGAGTTTTCCTCTCCCAGTTTTAAAGACATAATTTCTACCTATAACACTGTATGTTCCAATGTGTTAGATAAACACGCGCCACTCAAAACTAAAATTATTAAGCTGGTTCCTAACTCACCGTGGTTTGACAATGAATATTTACAGTTGCGACGTCACCGCCGTAAAGCGGAAAAAACATTTAGAAAATCAAAACTCCAAGTTGACAAAGAAATGTTTAAGAAACTTCGAGTAGAATGTACGCTGTTAGCTAGAGACAAAAAGATTAATTATTATTCTTCACAAATTGAAAATGCCAATGGAAATACTAAATCTCTGTATTCAGTAGTTAACACCTTATTAAGTAGAAATGATGATTCTTCTCTTCCTAGTTCATTATCAGATTCAGAC
>JAUOBW010256209.1:0-11234 GCA_032360285.1 Lepidozona retiporosa | reverse complement strand
ACTTTCGCGAATTTCGGTTTTAATTTTTTTCGCGATATAAACTTTCGCGAAAATGGCAAAAATTCGCGAAAGTTTCTTTCGCAAAAGTTTCTACGATTAAAGTATTCACTCTCAATAACAATAAAATTCAAAAAATACACAAGCAAGGGACACAATTATAACTACTGTTTTTAAAGAAGTAATCCGGGGTACGACTTAAGCGGAGTTTTCTTGCTTGACGAGGTTCGTTATTCGTTGGACAAAATGTTCGTCACCCACCAAAAATTTCGTCACTTTTGTCCGACATTTTTTTTGTCCGATATACAAGTATATAAAAACACCAAATTTCAATTAAAAGAAATACTGATTTATAAAGTGTTACATTTAAAATTGAAATTTTCTCGCAAAACTTGCCAACAATCCCCTGCCAGCCTGATTGACAATTAGTAATCTAAATCAGAATTAATTAAAATTTCATCCAACTCGTCATCACTAACGTTACCATCTTTCTTTTCGGTTTCCTCTTTTTGGTTTTCTTCTACTTTTTCTTCTTCCATCTCGCATTCTTCATTAACCTCTTTTTTCCCTTCCAAAAGTGCCTTTAACTGCCTAGTGGTGATTTTAAGGCACTTAACCATTGAATCCAGCGCCTTTTTATACTCAGGCAATAGAGTAGATTTTATTTGACTTTCCAGTGAAATAATTTCGCCGCGTAGGTCATCCTTTTTATTGAACCGTTTTTCACAGTTAAGGAGCCTACGCTTTTCTAATAACGCTAAGTCAATTTCCTCGATCTTTGCCTTTTCTTGCGTAACGCGCAAGAAATTTTTTTCCAGCCGGCTAGTCCATGTTTTTGTCTCTATGAAGCTAGCCAGCTTAGGAAATTGTTTCTTTGAATTTTCAAGTGTTCTAATAAGTTCTATCTTTTCTTCTTTTAGATAACTTTCCTTTTGTACCAACCATGCGACTGAAATAAAACCTCTCACTTCAGTTTTTGAATACCTATCATAATAGGAATTTTGAGCGAATTCCTCGTTTTTTTCGTTGAAGAAATTCAACCGATTTTTCTCCATATCACTGCCTTTACTCATCGTTTTTATTTCTTCAGGAGAAAAGATTCTCCAGCCTTTCGCAATTGCGTGGTGAAACGGCTTTTTTTTAATTTTCGTATTCTCCTTCTTAATCCCAAAAGCGTCAAAAAGACTCTTTTGACGTGTCCCGATTGATCTCTTCCGACTTGGCGTCGTCTGATGAGATGACGAACAAGGGGAATCAACCAGGGACGCGCCAGGGGAGTTAACAGTTAAGGGAGATAAGGAGATCTGCTCTGGACTTTTCAATACAGACAAACTCGGCAATGCTTCTTCGTCTCTGACCGATCGCACGTAAACTCCCTGAAAGGTAAAGTAACACGAAAATAAAATATAGCATAACTTGGACCTCACCAGAATACTTTTTAGTCAATTTCCCTCGCCTGTTAATTTCTAACACAAAAAAAACTTGATGATTTATATCATATTATAGTGAAACCTCCCTAGAACGTGCAGAATATGGGGTCAAAATTTTGTGAACTTTTGAGTGGTGCTGCTTTAGAAAACTAAATTGTATAAAGATGGTCGGCATGACCAAAAGGCTAAAATGAAAATTGTTTATGCTTTTCCGTATTTTCGAATGACGTGTATAAGATCTAAAATATCAGACTTTTTATTTTGGGCTTGAACCTTAAATTTAGGGCTTAGATAATAATATTAATACCTTTAACCCATCTTGCTCAATGGACACAGATCGTATGCTTGTTTTTCCCTCCTGGACATTGCTCAGCGGGAAGAAATTTGCTCCAATTTTCCGAAGAAAGACATATTTTTTTGGCAAAATATCGCCAACCTCCTCCTCCAGGACAGGACGAAAATCCACCAATAAATCACCAACGTTAACCTCGTCAAGAAAGGCGACACTTTCCTTTTCATCATTGAATAACACAACACTCTCCATTTTTTACAAATATATATACACACAGCGTGATACAATCAATCAACGTCTGAACCAGGATGTAAAACACATTAAACGTTGTAACTACATGATATAATATGTAAACATACATGCTTATCACGTTCGAATTTAATTGTTGTATTATTTATCTTGCTAATCAGTCCCTTGGCTATTTTATTAGAAGAGTTCTTAGTCAATTATTGGTGTGGTTTTTTTTTAAGAAGTCAGAAATATTTTTATTGAGGAGTAAATGTGATACCGTAAAATCATTAAGAGTCATTATCATTAAATAACACAATGCTTTCCATATTTAATTCAGCTTTTGATTATTAAAAAGTAATCTGTATTCATATATTAACAAGGAAGTGACTTTGTTTGCATCGTCATTCGAATTAATTACTTTTAAACGTGTTCGCATTTAGCCTTTTTTGTCCTGGGAATAATTATACCATTACTTCTGACAACTCAATTAAATCGCTCGCTTTTACAGAAATATATAAAAAGCTACTAGATTTTGTTGGATAGTCTTCATTGAAGTTGTACCTGTAAGTATTTTTTTTTAATTCATGATGTATTTCTGCCAAATAAACTGGATTTTTGTATTCTCAGGATACCGTAAACCTCCGAAAATAAGCCAAGGGCTTATACAAAGACAAAAGGACTTTTTTGATATTTTGAATTTACTTAGGGAAATAATTTTTTTACAATTTACTTCAAACGACCAATACAACGTTTAAAAACTGTTTTAAGTTAAAAAAATACACATGCAGTGACAAAAAATAGTTAGTTATTTGGGGGGGCTTATACACGGGGGAGCTTATTTTCGGAGGTTTACGGTAGACGTGTTTTTTATTCGTGTATGTGGAATTAATCTGATAGATTAAGAATTAATGAAATTTAACTTAGCGACGCCGTGTTTTCCTGTCAATTACCTATTAACCGCACCCCTCTTGATAATAGTAAAGTTTTCTCGTTTGGTTTTAACACTATGGGTGGTAGGTAGGTAAAATTTCCACCCTCTTCAAATGTTGATTATACGATAACTATTTTTCTAAATTCGCGACTGATTTGATACTTATTGAGTTTTTAAATGTATTTATATTTTGATTTTCTGTCAAAAAACTATCATGCCCCCTCTGAAAACGGGCATATCATAGGGTTTTAGAGAGGGCATACATAAAATATTTAGGTATTTCTACTCCATAGACCGTTCCCAACGGCATAATAATTTTTATGGAACTCATGCTTTTTTCTTACCAACATGGCAGATATAACAATACAATTATTGTTATTTATACTACGCTGACAGGCAAAGACATGGTTTCTATATAATTTTCTACGCCGTGGGAACGGTTTTTAACCCTACCTCACCCCGGGAGTATGCGTTGCCCCCTAGAAGAAATCTTTTAATATCTCCAGAACACATTGCTCGATTGATTTGAAACTTTGTGACATTTCTTATTATGTCATCATAATATTGTAAATTTATCTACTTAAATATGTTATAAATTTGAAAATATTAATTTATCTCACAAATTTAGCAAAAATATGCCAAAATTACCGTCAAACCTTTTCTTAATAGCATATCTTATTAACTGCTAAGCAATAGACAAATTCATATTAATTTCTAACGACTTTAGAAAAGATGACGTCAACAATTGACTTACCAAGGTCGGAAATTACTTCGCTCTTAGCATATTCAAAGGAACAGCGCCTTTCAATAAAAGCCGTTGGAATTTTCAAAAAGTGTCAAATATCAACTTGTTACCAAGTAGTACCTGATGTAGATTCATGTAAAAGTATACGCCAAGCGATAGATCAATACAGGTAATATTTTAAGTGTTTGACATTTTTTCCAGATTAAAGGATTTTGTAAAGGAGATTAGTAAAAAAAAATTTTGCGCCTACGTATTTTGTTATCTACGGTATATCGTCCGTTGGATCATCCCCATCATATATTCGTCATTTTTTTGTATTTTCCGAAATTTAGCACGGTGACACTAAAGTATGTTATGTCATTTTTCGCGAAAGAACCATATGCTGAAAATGAGGCGTTCTCAAGTTCTGCTCAATTTTGACCTGTTATTAGTAAGAAATTGAATGAAAATTTTTGCTAACAATTTTTGAAGTGATGTTTTTCTTATCAGAAATTTCCCACTGGTCACTTTTTTAATTAGAAGTATAGGCTGATAACGAAGGCTTCTTTACTTCGCTTCATCATGATCTCTTCATATATTTTAATTTTAATACTACTGTTTGAAAACAATTTGGGCCAATTTTGGAATGGATTGGTTAAGGATAACACTGGCGTGTGCCGCCCAAAATTCGAAAATGTTACCGTTTGTAAAGAAAATTTCATACCGTTTATAAGGATTTTTTAACCATCAAGTCCCAAAGTTTACCTCTTTTATAAGAAACATTTTGTCTACTAAGTGTCAAAAAAACCCGTTTATAGGGATCATTTTGTGAAAACCCCTCCCACATGTAAAATAGAGATTTTACAGAGGGGGCCCAACGCCTCCGGGGTATATACCTTTCAAAAATCACGGGTGAGGCCCTACCTTAAAGCATTTAAAACCCAATTAAAACTAAAAACAGGAATTTTTGTTTTGCCAACAACGCTTATGTTATCATAATATTGTGAATTTATCTACTTTAATATGTTATAAATTTGAAAATATTTATTTATCTCAAAAATTTAGCAAAAATATGCCAAAATTACCGTCAAACCTTTTCTTAATAGCCTGTTTACCATATAGGGAAGTACCCCCGGCGACTTTCGTTGAAGGATTTATACAGATATTCAGCAAAATGCGGACTAGGAACCAACATGCAATTTTGTGGAATTTGCACGGTATATATTATATGCTAGTCCGCCTTTTCCAAACCAGTTTTATTGGGCTCCTTTGGGTATAATGCATTACAATTATGAAAAGTAAACAAAAAAAGTGTTTTTTTCTAGCAATGTTGGGGCTTGCTGTGATGTTACTGCTGATAAGTCGTCGGTAATCGCCGTGCGGACCTCCCAGGGAATATTTGACATGGGATATTTAAACGATGTTTCACGCCTTCGAATTCTGAATTCCATCAAACTAGATACCGCAAACGAAACCAAATGGTTTAAAAAAATAGCTCTGCACATTTATAAACCAGCGGGAATATCTTATGTTAATAAAGCTGTGATCAAACGATTCAACGACTTGTTAATGTATTCCTCTCAGTACCAGATAATGAACTTTGGAATTGACATAACTATTGAAGCCTTAAGCGAGTTTTGTTGTGAAAGATGGTTATCTGCTTCGTCAATAAAGGCCTATCTTAACGTGCTACTTGCTTACAATAATCGTGTAGGATATTTGGTTTATGATGACCTAGCATACTGTGAAAATATTACCAGATTTCAAAAGCTGTTAAAAGATAAGTGTTTGGCAGCTGCACCAATTGAAACCTTAGATAGGGTTTTCGTTATTGTAAATGTTGGTCATAACAATGGTAGACTATCAATAGTTGACAGAATGAACGC
This sequence comes from Lepidozona retiporosa, assembly GCA_032360285.1. NCBI lineage: Eukaryota > Metazoa > Mollusca > Polyplacophora > Chitonida > Ischnochitonidae > Lepidozona > Lepidozona retiporosa. The sequence continues at coordinate 5,743 of JAUOBW010256209.1, read as the reverse complement.
CCATGGGTCACATTGGATGTTGTTCGTTGTTGATTTAAAATCCAAGAAAATATATTGGAGGGATTCACTGTATAGTCATATGCCCATTGCTTCATATGAAAATATTTGCACAGGTTTTATTCAAAAGCCGATTTTTATCAATTTATTTCCTAAACACAGATGCCGCATTATCTGCGGCTTCGTCCTCGGATTAGTTGAAATCTTTTCTCTTTTCGAAGAGTTTTACTATACTCTCGTGGGTGGCAAGCCAAAAAGATTAAAAATCGACTGGTTTTTATCTCCAACATTATATTTAGATTTTATAGGCTTAATTTTTATAGAGGTTATTTTGACATAAAGAATACCGTTTGAATCTTTCTTTACCGATGGGTGGCAACTAGATACAAAAATCAATGAAATCAAGCCATTTTATTTAAATTCTTCAACTGTTAAGGATCCTAAAAGCAAAGTTACAAAACAATCTTCTGATTTGAACAAAGAAGATTCTGGACCCTCGAATTTTAATAACACAAAACAACCACCTAACACATCTCCTTCAAAAAGTAAAACTCTAAACAAAGAACTTCCTAGAGCCGTATCTCCGACGGAATCCCCAACAAAACAATCTCCTACGGCACCATCTCCTCCAAAAAGCAAATAAGACCCTAGACCAGTATTTTCCCCGACCGTTCTAGCAAAAGAATCTCCGGCATCGTTTCCTCCAAAAAGTAAAGAAGACCCTGGAACCGTATTTTCCTCGAAAGTTCCAGCAAAAGAATCTCCTACGGCATCATCTCCTCTAAAATTTAAAGAAACCCCTGGACCCATATCTTCCTCGAAATCTCCAACAAAAAAGTCTCCCACGCCTTCAAAAATAAATAAAAAACCTAGACCCGTATCTCCCTCGAAATCTACAATAAAAAAAATCTCCTATGGCATCATCTTCTCCCAAAAATGAAAATAAACCTTCTAAGATCACCAATAAAGACGATATATTAAAACATAATAAGTGTTTATTGTTTGATGACCTACAAAAAAAAGAAAGTTAATTCCACTACGTGGTTTGTCTAGAGAATTTTACGCACAAGTTGGTAAAGTCCTATGCAGCAATGATTCTCACAAGAATACTAAAGAAGCTGAAACAGTGACTACTGATGACATGAATGAAGCTATAATCAACCTAAAACAAAAAATATCTTCTGCTACAAAATACCAAAAATCAATTTTAAACCCTGTTTTAGCAGTGGCAGACGCTATAAGGGATAACTCTGTTATAACAATAAACGAGGCCAGGGAGATCTATCGAAATAATATACAGAATTCTCCTTGTTCAGTTTACAATGAAAATGCACAGATCCGAGTCAGCGATACGTATAATACTTAATATTTAAATATTAATAAATTCAACGTTGGTAAAACTACCTACCTTATATCTTCTTCAAATAATTATTGTATTGACGTTGTATCTACCGCCTTAAAAAAACGAACATGAACAGAAAAATATTGCTGGCCAAATGAAAAAATAAGTTAAAGAATACACTACAGACAGAAATAAAGTATATGGATACGAAGCGTATTAACCCGAATGGCCGGAGCAGAAGAGGCAGCTAAAATATGTGGGAGGAAGGGAAAAACCTCGTTTTATAATGCAAAACGCAAGTTAAATGAGGACATAGAAACTTACAAAGAGATAGTTTCTTCCACTTTAAAATTAAATAAAAAAAAAGACGCCACCGAAAGATTGATCAAACAGAGAAAATCTACTGAAATTAAGTCAATAAAACCTGGCCGTGGGAGAAAACTTAAGGCGTCCGAATTCCCCTTACTTACACAGCTCATGGAGTATTGTTTTGGAGAGAGGGATGTGGAAGAACTTGGAGGCGGTGGATTAATTGCTCATCCAAGGCTAACTAGCAACACTTTATATCGTTCTACTGAAAGTAAAACAATTATGAGGGCGGCATGGGCATATATAATGGATGCAGCGCCTACAGGATTTTCGATTAGTAATTCAACTTTATATACTTATACTGAAAACTATAAGAGAGGAACGAACCAGGCTGAAAGACATCACCATGGAAGAGGCGTCAACGCACAAATATCACTTCACCCACCTTCCCGTACAAAAGTTGTCAAATCGGTGGTGAATTCCCACTACGCTATGTCGTCAGGAAGTTTTTTTGCTGATCTACAGCACAAATACCCGGATGAAATCGTTCTCGATTCAAAGGATGCTAAAGGTATTGTGCTTGGAGATCAAGCTCCAGTGCAACAAATGGGGAGAACTTGGAAAAAGCAAGGGGTGAATTGAACGACCATATATGGGAACAAGATAAAGTCAATGCCTGTACTCCTATGACTCATTTGTTTCTTAAAACAATTATTACATCCAGAAACACTAAGAATATGGGGGCTTTAGGGACACAGGATCTTCTCAGCGTTACTCGAACAGGACAAGCTGTGTCACTAATAAATATATCATTTTTCGAACGAGAAACTGTGTTTCGATTATGTAATGAGATTTTTTATTTGCTAGCAAAGCCTGAATTACGCCATTTGTTTTTAACCTCATCAAATAAGTTAAAACCATGCTTAATATTTTTAACTGATAATGGTCCATCCGAGAAACCCAGTAACATGTTACTTAAGATGTTCATGGTTAGATTTTCCTATCTTCTTAACTTAGATAGAGTTGTCTCTCAATCGTTTGCAGAATATTGGTCTAAACAGAACTACGTTGAGAGAGTACATTCTGTTGAAAATCAATATCTTAGCTCGCACGGAATATACTCCTCAAAACAAATCCATAAAAATTGTGAGACTGGAAGTTTGCAACACTTAGAAAATATGAAAAAAATGGCAAACGACATCATTGGATCTTTTAAAGAGGCTACGTATGGTGGTAATTCACTTTTTACATTTGAAGGCGTGGGGGACGAATCAAATTTTCTTTTCAATGATGAAGAAAACTTAAAAAAATTTCTTGCTCTTTCAGAAAATGATAAAATGGAATGCGACGAAACCTATTGTATTTCAAATCTACCATTATGGAGTAAACTAAAAAATCAGTGGCAGTTAGACCAACATGCAAGACGATCTTATCGAGAAGATTATTTAATTATAACATCAACGGAGGATACCATATACGGCGATAAGTACGTTACTGCTATCTACCGAGTAGACAACAATTGGCGTGGTAGTATTCAATATCGTTATGAAAAACAACCACTACCTGATTTTATTAGATGGGCCGCTACTAATGAACTTCATTATCTTCCTTTCGAAATTCGCATGTCGATAAAGCATGGCGAATATGATTCTCCTGGCGCTTATCGACCATCAAAAATTTTTGAATTAGCTTTCCGGGTATTTCCAAATCCAGATTCGGATTTAATCAAGACACTATCTGTTTTATCAATGGTTGGTGTCAATGAGATCATTTTGTTTTGGAAAGAACGAAAAGAGGAGATGGATGCCAGCTTTTTGAACGATAAGCAAAGGGATAAGTGGAAATTCCATAAATTGTACGTTGAAAATGATGTTAATACCCTAAGAAATATGTGTAAAATGAAAAATCTCCCACATAAGCTGATTTCTAAACATACTCTCGTTGCTAACCTAACAAAAGCATAAAAAAAAAGAACCAGCCGAACCTAGAAGACACAATGGGGATCTAAAGAATGTTCCTGAAAAAACAGGCGGCCTCTTGAAATTGTCAGTATTCGCCCTTAAGGATATATTGCACTGGCACAACATCTCCACCGAAGGAATAAAAGCAGAGCTTATTTTGAGAATACAGCAGTTACAGCTAGGACAAAGATCAAAGATATTTGCGATAGAAAGAGAGGCATTGAAAGAACTCGTAAGTATCACTAGAGTACTAATTGATATTCAAGCTGAGGCTTATAGAACAACAGATTCCGTTAAATATCGCGAACGCACATTTTCCTCATTTAAAGATGCAGCAGGTCCAAGAAAAAGAGCAGGCCAAATAAAACCGACTGTTAGCCAAACGGGGAGTATCAATTTTGTCGATTGGGACACACTTTTTAATCCGTTAACGAGGCAGTTGAGTGAAATCGGAGAAGATATTGCAGATTCTTCATCTATAGACAATAATGTAGATAGGTGCAGTGAGAAAAAGGTCAATGTAGAAGACAATCGGAATGAACAGGCTTCCCAGAGCGATTCAACGCAGGTAGGGAGGGGATGATGAATGTGCGCAAATAAATGAAGAAGAAAAAGATGCAATACAAGCTTGTTCAGAAGTGGGGGCACGAGTCTCAGTGTGGTGGTCAAAAGAAAGTCTTTTCAAAACAAGGTAAGTCAAATTATAATTATATGCTCGTGTCGTGGGTGCCTAATAGACAGGGTAGTGGGATACAAAAAATATTATTTAATACATATAACTCCCAAATAATAATGGACAGCATTTGCATAATGCTGTTATGTCAACTTAGATGCAAATCTGAACAGGCAAAATTGTGCAACTGGTTTGCATATAATTAAAATGACGGCATCTGCATGATGCCGGCGCTGTTATGTCAACGTAGATAGAACTGGTTTTGAACAGGTCAACTTAAATGCAATTCGATTGGGTATGATTAATGATGGCATCTGCATGATGCCGGTGCTGTTATGCCAACGTAGATGCAACTGGTTTTGAACAGGTCTACTTAAATGAAACTCGATTTGGTATGGTTAATAATGGCATCTGCATGATGCCGGCGCTGTTATGTCAACGTAGATGCAACTGGTTTTGAGCAGGTCTACTTAAATGCAACTCGATTTGGTATGATTAATGATGGCATCTGCATGATGCCGGTGCTGTTATGTCAACGTAGATGCAACTGGTTTTGAACAGGTCAACTTAAATGCAACTGGTTTTGGATAAATTAATGACGGCATCTGCATGATGCCGGCGCTGTTTTGTCAACGTATAGATGTAACTGGTTTTAAACGGGCTTAAAATCGCTTTAAATTTAGGTTAACTAACCTCAACAAACAAGGTTGGAATGAACTTCCTTGATGTAATCACTAGAAATTAGGAGGGGTAAATGTCTATTAGGCACCCAAAAACGGGTTTAAAATCTTAATGATTTAGTTTTGATACATGGTGTATAGTCACTAATTATAATTTACTGCAATCTAACCCATTCCGGCAGGTAAAACTGTTTATGTTTGTTGATAAATATTTAGTACACACTTTTTTAAGAGTTAGACCATGATTTTGATGTCACATTATATGAGCAGATGGTGATATCATAATTCATATCTAATTCATTCGTTAAAATCTTTGATACAGCATAACTCAAGAATTGATAACGACTTCGAAGAAATAATAAGAAAAAAATCTTTACAACTTTTCCGAGATTTTCCAACTGAACTATATAAAGAATGAAACATTGTAGTGCTCACCCTTTTTAAAAATGGTAATGTCTAATAAATTAATTATTCTTATTAGATATAAAGCAAATTGGTATGACGGGACGGTTGTAGCTTACTACATCGACGAGGATGAGATCAATATACGATATGATAGACATAAAGGTCAAACGTATAGGTCATCGGTTACCACATCGGTGATAAACGGCACTTTGAAGTTACAAGGCAAATCGAACACTTAGGTTGCTTCAGAATAAACGCTTTTACTTTTAAAAAATATATATTTAAATAATATTTAATTTAGTTTTTAATAATAAGTTTTATTTTTTATTTTGCACTAATGTGTTTTTTGTAATATCTTTTGGGTCAAGTGGGTTTG
>JAUOBW010256098.1:0-11238 GCA_032360285.1 Lepidozona retiporosa | reverse complement strand
TCGTTTCATATTAGAAGTTTTGGATTTCTTTTGAGTGTGTCTCTGTATATAAAACCATGTTTACCCTTGAGGTGAATGATGAATAAGCAAGCAAGCAAATAAAAAAATAAATAATAAAGGCAATATTTATGTAATTTTGGATATTAAAAAAATGAAATTAATATACATTAGTGGGACGTTTATCGAGCATCTTATTTAAATTAACTATTTATATTTAGATGGAATGGTGGGTTTAAAGTTTAACCAAACAGTATTTCTTAAATGGGTAAATACGTTTATTATATTCAATTAAGATTAAACACATTGACGAAATGGCTACCAAGTAAATCTTTACTCTGAACATTTTGACTCTTGACGATTCACGACATTGAACATTTGGAAGACAGACTACAAACATATATTATTCTCTAATTTTCAAGGATTTTAACGAAAATGAATATTTTTCACGTTATGACATCAAAAACACAGAGAGTTCGTATGACGTAGATCGACGTCTTTCACGCTCTAAAGGGTTAATTCAACGAAAGAGACATGTCTTGATAGCTCAGTTAATAGAGCATCAGACTTGTATTCAGATGGTCGTACGTTAAAATCCTACTCGGAGCATTAAATATTTCTCTCCACACTTCAGGATATATGTGCGTGTAGATTTCTACATTTCATAAAATTGTTTGATTTTCACTTATTTAGCCAGCAACAACTGATTGATAGAACTAAAGATGTCAATTGAAAAGCTTTATGATTAGGTAATTATGTATATTTTATTTATCACTAAGAGGAATCTTCACATCTCCGTAAATACTATTTTAACTGTAGCAAAAGAATCATGACATATTTATTATTATTATGCGTTATTCGTATTTTTTTTACACAACGTTACACGTTTATACATAAGTCTTTCCAATAATATCTATCATCTTGTGCAATGGCTGGTGTCAGGTTTAGCGTGTACAGTTCTTTTTTCATCAACGACATCCAAATACTCTTGAGTCTTCATCTTGGTCTAGAGCCTGGCTTCAAACAGTTGTCAAAAGCACTTCGTGCAGGGGTGTATTGTGGTAATTGCATGAGGTGACGGAACCCCTTCATTCGTCTTGTTCGAATTACTCTGCTCCACGGATCGGCTTTAGTTTTGGCGTAGAGGTCAATATTACTTTTTTCCTTTGGCCATTTTATATTCATGAGGCTTGTTCGCAGTATTTGTCGGTGAAATGAGTCGATTTCAGATTCTTTACTCACGGTTAAAGTCCAAAGCTCACTGTTGTATAGGAAAATGCTGGATATATTATTATATATATATCATATTATGCGGTGAATGCTCTCATTTTGATTTTGATGCTTAGATTTTTGCTGCCAAAGATGTATATCAAGTTTTTTAGTGCATAGAATACGAGACTCTTCCTTCCTTTTAAATCCCTGTGGGTGTCGAGAACACTACTTTACAGTTTACACTTCTTCCATTCGTTGTTGCAGTTACTTCTCCGTATGACGTACTCTTCTGTTTTTGATTTATTAATTTGGAGATCGCGTCCAGCTAGTATTGGAGGTAGTGATGTTTTTAGGTGTTTCATTACAAAGAGGTCGGTATGTTGTTGATTGATGTATACATGGTCGGCTTTCTTCCTGTTGGTTTAAGGTTTTGGCGAGGTAGAATGAAAATTCGTTTGCACTAGCGGAGTCCCCTTGTGGTGCTTTGGTATCTGTTGCAAAAAAGTCATTTTCTATGTTTCCGCATCTTACCGACAGCTCAACGTTTAGCATAGGTTTGACGAGGTGCAATTCGTCATCTTGAAGAATCATTTGTAGGTCGTTAAGTAGCTGTGATCGGTTTACGGTGTTGAATGCTTTAGACATGCCTATCAAAATTAGGTACTGACGGGTATTTCGACATTCATTTTTTCGCCTATCCTCGGCATCAGACATATTGCTAAAATAATTCTAGAATCTATTGATAGAAGAATGATAGGTCGCAAGTTACTCGGTGGGCCTTTCGGTTCTCCAGGCTTTTGCAACGAACGAAGTTGTGTCAATTATTTTAGATGCTTACCGATTTAACTGTCTCGTTCAGAATTATTGACATTTCTTCGTAAAGCACATCAGGTCTATATTGTAAAAATTCTGCATTGAGTCAATCTATTCCTGGCCTCTTGTTGTTTCTTAACTTTTTTACAGTCTATGCAATTTGATCTTTTGTGAACGGAACTTTCATCTGTGTGGGTGGAATATCAGGTAACTCATCATCACCTTTATGAAAAATGGTTTTTAAATGGGAGGATATGATTGTGGTGTGTTCACTGTCGTTCGAAGTAAAGCCATCGTTTGATTGTAATAATAACAGTCGTGACTTTGGTTTTAACTTTGTGATGTCCTTTATAGTTCATAAACATTTTTCTCGAATCGTCTGGTGTACGTTCTATTGGTCATAGTGTAGTTGCGTTCCAGTCTAAAGTTCTGCTTTTTTGTATATTGTTCGTAGTATCAATTTTTAATTTTAGTTGTTTTTGATATTTGGATAGCCTTTTAATTTCAGGATTTTCGCTATTATTTTCTCTTTCTCTGTAGCCTAAGACTTCTATACCTTTGTGGCCTCTACAATATTCGTCCATCGTTGTGGATTAGTAGTAGGTGTAGGTTTTTGATGTAGATTAAATACTGTTGCAGTTTTTTACTTATCTCTGTAGACTGTTAATATGAGCAACGTGATTGATTACGGCGACACTCAATTGGGTTTGGGTCTCTACAAGACACGCTAAATAAGCTTACATGGTGCACGCGTAATTCATATTTAACAATGGTAACAGTAAGGGTTGTTGAAATCTAATCTTGTGGGAATGCGAGAAGAATAGTGTGAGATAGTCATAAGTTTGTTTGGAATTTTTTTGGTGTAGTGAAGTAGGCCACTGAGGCAACTTCAGACCTACATGGGTAACAGCGTTAGAGTGATTGTGTTCAGGTGAGGGAGTGTGCGGAATTAATTTCTTTGATGGTTAATGGTAAACCTAAATCTAGTGCCTATATTATATTATTATCAAGTAGGTCCAAATGGAGGGTAGATATAGAAAAACATCGCAGAAAGTGAAGTATCTTAGTAACGAGTGATTTGTGTGAATATCGTGTTGTTGTAGGCAGATTGAATTAATTAAATATTTCTAATTTGTAATATATTTCTGCTTCGTTGAATATATTGTTTGGGAACATTTTTTTTACTTGTTTTAGACATTTTAAAGTACGCTGAATAAAAAAATGTTACTCATAATTTCTAAAAATGATTATAAATGTGTCATTTTTGCATTTTTTTAGTTATTCTAATCACGTACAAATTTCTAATGTTTACGTTAATTTTTCTTTGTTTTCTCAAATCGCAGATTTTTGAAACGCTGGCCGACATACTGAGAGAACCGCTAAAGGTTTTTGTCTGAAATCTTCAGCATTTGTTTATCATGATAGAAGGAATGTTTTGTATTGATTATATTTTCATTTAAGATTGAAATTTCCCACTAAACTTTTTACTTTCAAAAAATTTCTTATTTTTAAACGCGTTATTGTTAGCGGCGGATACCTGGTCCCAGGCTCTTTTTTCAAAAAAGTGTTTAATTTAAAACACAGGTCTATTCACCCTTAATTTAGTTTTAATAGTTTTCTAAATATTGGCCAACGTAAATGCAGTTTCGGCTATTTTTTGCGGTTTTTTCGGGGTACCGGGGCACCGATTGACCGAAAGATTTTTTTTGTAAATTTTACTTTTTTATGATAAACTCTATCATTATATGCCAAAAGTTGTTTTCTATTGTCAAAATAAAAGTTAGGGTGATTTCTCCCTAAATTAGGCAGGATGATGAAAAATATATACAGTTGTTGGCTTAAATGTAATGGTTTTAGGAAAATAATGTTGTACTGCTTTAAATTGAAAATTGTAGGAAAATTTTTGCTTTTATATTGAATAACGCAGGGTTTTGTGCTGTTTTGAAACAATTAATTAAGATGAGGCATGTTGTTGAATTAATTACTGCTTTAAATATAACCAGCCAATCAACATAAATATACATTAAACAAGTCATTTACTAACCAATTTACTAACCAATTACATAGGTTTAGATTATACTTACCAACAATGTATATCAAAGTAGAAGCTGAGGCTAAACCACACTTCTATTCTTTCGTTAAATCTCATTCATCAAACTTAACACTTTTCACGGTTTATTGCACACAAAAAAGTATAAATGCTTTGGTTGTAGGGTTGGCATTTTAATAAAATCTCCCTCCGGTTATATGGAGTAAAGTTTGATTCTTTAATCTTCCATAACTTAAAAACTCAAACCGTTTTATTTAATAGGTGACGACGTTAGTATAAAAAAAAAAACGAAAATTTCTATAAAATATGTTCATAATCCATGAAATAATTGAATGCTAATTGAACTCTTCAAGTAATTAGTTGATGAAAAATCTTTAAATGTGCAAACATTTTTGCATATTTAAAAAACTTTGTATCAACTATTCGCTTGAAGAATTGCATTAGCATGAATATTGTGAAGTAATTTTATAATTAAATAACGTTATATTATTTTATTGATATTATATAGCATGAATGTTTTAACAATCAATACTGAAACATTTATTGTAATAATACATAAACTAACTTATATTCTTCTGAAGGTATATGTTTCTTTACATTAAGTGCTCGGTAGATAGAGATATGGACAATATTTTTTCGAGTTTTTTATGTTTTAAAAATATTTAACGAGCATTTAAAACGAGATAAATATGTCATATCTTTCGAGAATTTCATTAACTAGTTTATCACTAGGTTTTCATTTTAAATCGTTTACTCTTTTAATTAACCCTGTGCTGAGCGTTTTTTTGAGAGAACTTAGCTGATTTTGTCGTTTTTAGTCTGTGGGCTGACACTTCTAAACATTTTTCCTTTTTTTTTCATGGGTCGGCACACTCCCAGGTGCCAATTTTTGGATCCTAGTTTTTTAAAATTTTAAGACTGATATATCTCGGTCCCGCACTTAAAGGGTTAAATAAAACTTTCATAATTTCACTTCCTTCACCGCTGTTTGTTACAAAGTCACAACATTTACATTGAAAATTGTGTGTGTTAAAACTTATTTTAATCTGAAAAATAACATTGTGATTACGAACCAGACATCTTAAATTTCCACACTCGTTTTTATCCAATCAGAATCAAGTATTTCAATAATTGACCAATCAAAAAGAACATTGAGGTTTTGCACTCAAAATATGGAATATATTCTCTCTTCATTAACCAATCAGATTCGATATTTTTGCAACCTAATGATAGGTAAGTATTCAAGACAAATTAATTAACGAGAAAATCATACGCTGAGTTTTACGGTATCTCAGGTTGTCTTCAGTGAAATAATCTAAAATTCAAAAAAATAACGTTAGAAAAAAAAATAGGGTATCATCAAGGATAGATATGACGTCATTAATTACGGTCGTATTTTTTAACATATATTCGTTTTTATCTCGCCATGAGGATAAAACGTCTGTCATTCCACTGATGAAAAATAGTAGAGAATTTGAAAACCACCCACGAACAAAAATTGAAAGAGAAAATAATTTAGTGAAACCCCCCATACAGTAGAACAGTCACAACGAATATTTCTAAAGTTAATCTAATCGACAAACATTTCCCAACGAACCAAAAACTTCGAAAACTTTTCAATAAAAAAAAAACAACACGAAAGTAAGTTATATTTCTAAAGAATTACCAACTCACATAACAAAAAATAATCAATGAATGAATGAAACCCTCATTAATTGAAACAGCGAAAACAAACAAAACTGTCCACCAAGTCAAAACTGCGTAACCAAAAATATTGTTTATATAGCCTCGATATCTTCAACTATAACACCCGAAGATCTAAAAGTATACTTTCGAATTTATTCCACAACGTTTAAAGTGCGTTTCGAGAATCAAAAACAATCATTCGCGAACAAAAAAACATACAAACAGTACGAACTCTCTAAATAATTTTGGAAAATAAAAAACGCTAGCCACACACACTTAATAATTTGGAACATTTTCAAAAAGAGCGGACCATGTTCTCCTGCTACGAGAAAATGCAGCTTATGCAATCTTACAGTACGAAAAGAAAAACATTTTAACCAACAGACCGGAGATTTTATCCTCATGCCGACATAAAAACGTATACCTTAATCGGACAAAACTATGTCGGACAAAATTTTTCGTCTGACATAATTTTCGTCACCTTCACAAAATTTCGTCATTTTTGTCCTACGAATAATGTTTTCCGACGAATAATTTTGTCCGACCAAAGATTTAGTCCATTTCAAATTTTCATTTATCGAAAAAAACAAATAATAATTGTATTATTAATAGAGAGTATCGACGGGGGAGAGGTTTCATATATTTTAGCCTACTTTACGCAAGCTAATCAGGTCTTCATATCCCAAAGGTATTATTTGATTTAAGTGGTCAGGAAAGCTAAGATTTTGTTATTCGTAGTGATATTTAAAACTTAAAAATGTTTTTGAAATAAAATGTTTAGAAAAAGTTACAGGAGTAGTGTAAGAAGTGTTCTGAAACAACAATAAAAGGTTTGGGAGGGTTATGCCCATCCCCAAACTTCGGACTATTAATTGAAAACAATCATATTTAAATTTATTAATAGCCTTTATCCTCTTACAGAAAATGCAGCCGAACCACGCCCCTCACTTTGGTCCTTTGGCTTCATAGAGTAAAATTATAAAAGTATTAATTTTCGAAATATATACTTTATGATGTTGTTGAACATTAAAATAAAATAGACTCAATTTTTCGCGGACTAAATTTTCGTCGGACAAAGTTTTGTCCAATATTAATAGGTTAATATTCAAGACAAATGAATAAACGAGAATTGCATACTTTGAGTGTCATAGCATCTCGGCCGATATATAAGTGTCAGAACAGTGTCATTTCTGGACTCGGATTTGTTAATAATTTGATCGAACTAATAAAGTGATAACTAATTGTAAGCATTTTTTTTTAGATACTGGTTAATTTCAATAACTGTAACAGCATCGACTATATATGACTAAAGCTATTGTGATTTGTTTATCGTTATAGATAAACTGTGATTGATAATTGTACTAAACATCGCAAATTCAAAGAATATAGATCGCTGCGTCAAATCAATACACGCATATTATGTTTAAGACTATAAATTATATGACAATTAATAACTTATTGGTTGATTCTGTTAACCTACTGGATTGTATTTTATTTTATGCACTTTGTATATTGTTTATTAAACATCTTTCACTTATTTTCGAACATGTTTGAAATGTTGATATCAATTTATTTCTCAACGTATTTCATTAGACTCCTATCATCACATAGAAAATGCGATAAATTTTAATTATCAGGATATGAACCTACGACCATGGGAATACAATTCGTATGCTCTAACGACTAATAAGCTATCCGAGCAATTCTCTTTTGATAAATTATAACATGAGTGCAATTAGGTATGGGGAGGACATCTACAATTTAAATACATACCTACCTTAGAGCATGGAACTATAAAAGTTATAGTTCCATGCTTAGAGTTAATATCAACAATGTTAACATGACAAATAGACAGTTGGCGAGTGCGAAGCCCAACTCATTACATCAGCATTATTTACACCCAACATGGCAATTAAGTTTGTGAGATGCGTATACTACCAATATATGATGAGAACTTCATTTCGTGATTTCAGAATACGATTGATTACTTTGCTGTTATTAGGTGCAATTGCTAAACTAAATATCCAACCATTTATATCTTAAAATCGTAAAATGGGCAATATTATTAGAAACATTTATAAACCGTTTTAGCATTAAAATATTACTCTGGCATCTTGCTGGGTCATTTTGGGCTATAAATAACTTTACTTATTTTGACATCATTGTGACGTCATATTGCTATATTATTTCGTCATGACGGAAAATTCTGACGACAAAATGAACATTCAGGAATGTTAAATTACCAGGCAAATAGACTCCGACAAAAAGCATATAGAAGTTTATCAGAAAGAATTTCGTAAAAAAAATGTATTTTAAATCACCACCTTTCGGAAATATTACCGTCATGCCGTAATGTGACGTATTGTTATTTTTTTTTTAATTAAATTTTCAGATAAATTTTAGGATAAGTCATCAAATTTTAGGTAAATCTTAAAAAGCGGGGGGCTGAATCGACCCCCCAAAACCTTGGAGGGTAAAGAGAACTGAAAGTGGAAAAAAGTTCTTGGTAGAACTTTAAGTTTTACAACAAGAGACCACCAATTATAACACCAGTTCAAACAATTATACGCCAGTTATTCGCCCCTTCTCACCGAGTCTTACCTAACTGAGTTAGACTGCCACTTACTTAATTAACAGCATTAATTATTGTTATTTATTATATATCACCATAACTCAAAAATTATTATGCTCTAGCCCTATCGAAACCGGGCTATTTGAAAAGCGGTAAATACCGGGGGGCTCCGGTGGCCCCCCTACAAATAATTTGGAAAAAAGTCCATAATGGCGGGAAAAATTATGACTTCAGCATTTTTTTGGCCAAAATACCGTTATTTTTTAAACAGCTGTAAAAATTTTCCCTTAAAGATTTTTGCATGTAGTTTTTGGCATATGAAAGATAAAAGGCCATATTTTCTGACACAATTAAATTTTTTAGAAAAAAAAAATCCAAAATGGCGGAATTTTTGGTCCAAAGTCCATTATTTTGCGAGAATCACTAAAATTGGTCTAGGACCCCCCACGAAGTTATCAAACTTCAAAAATTTGGGCCCAAAACAGAGGCCAAGTGCCCGAAAACGGCATTTGGGACACTAACTTAATTTTGGGACACCCAATTTGGCTAAAATTAAGTACACTCCTTCTGCTAGGTAGATTAAACATATTTGGAAAGTTTCAGATCAAAAGAGTTAAAATTGCCCTAAATATGGCCATTTTAGAAAAAAAATAAGAAAATGCTGACATACTGCTGACGTCATAAATCCGCTATTTTTAGAGATAATAATATCAAATAAATTGTAAATAGATGACAAAGGCCCGAATAACCACTACTATGTAAAAGCTTATTATGCATAAATAAGCTAATATTTTTTTTACAACATCATATGATAAAATATTGGTAGAATGCCTCTTTGTACTGGATTAAATTCAAACAAATAATGGTTCTGGTGAAAAATTACAAAAATGTTTCTATAAAGTTCACAGTGAGAGTTTTAAATTATGAAAATTGTCACAGTGAGACAAATGAAATTAAGAATTTGTGACGTTTAGGTTGACAGAAGGTGGTTTTAATCAAAAAGACATGGTGACGCTTAGCGTTACACTGTGATTAACGACTGTTAAGCACATTTTATTTTGGTCACTTTTCTTTGTTTATAAAATAGTATGCTTTAACACGCGTATTTATTTATTTATAGCAAAAACAACGGGCTTAGTGTTAAAACCACAAAAATATCTCATTTTAAAACAGGTACTATTTATTACATTACACACAATTATAAAGAAAATTGTTTTGTTTTGCTCACTTCAGGAAATGCTTAAGAATATGTTTGAAGAAAAATGTTTTGTTCTGTTCAATATAATGTAAGATGTTTATAATGTATAGAGGCAATATTCTGAATTCACTTATTAACAAAAGATAAAATAATACAAAAATTAATATAATACCTCATGCTCATGTCACCGCGATCGTAAATTCAGAGAGGGTTGATGTCTATATACATTGAGAACATTTAAATAAATATATACTACATTAACATTTTGCCCATCAGTATTTTATGCGATTGCATTTTGTAATTGCTTTAATAATCTGATCTATTTACTTGTGCATGCTTCCAATAATCTTATTAATTGTTCCAATATGGAAGTTTAGCATTGCGGTCATTCTACGTTCAGAGAATTCTTTGAATGATTCGCGTGTTATTGAATCCTGGATGGGTTGTCTTTTTAACGATTCGCCAACTAGATGAAAACAATTTTCGATCGGGTTAAGGTCAGGTGATCTGGGCGGAATTCGGAACACTTTTCTGTTGACGTCGGCAATAGATTGGAGTGCTTTACGGCAATTTTGTCGTAGGCACCCGTCCATGAGTATACGCTTACCTCGTGGGTCGACACTCCTTGCAAAGGCATCCGGAAATTACGTTCGAACGATATCCGCAAACTTTTCGCCACTAATTGGGTCGAAATTTTTCTCGCATGCAACCACGTCATGATTGTAGGATTTGGCTACCATAAAATTTGCGTTTACTGCATCTTCTTTATTTCCTTTCGCGGTGCAGCCAAAGTCCAGTCCCTCACACGGCTTCTCTCCTTTACGAGCTCGTGCTTGGTCAAGCGGATTTGTTTTGTACTGAAACCCTTTGCCATCTAGGTAAAATGCAATCCTGCGTTGATATAATTCAGGTCCGAGTTTTTAACTTTTCGGTGTTTTACAAAATCTGAGGCGTAATTTCAAACCGTTGGCCTTCAAAAGTCCTTTCTTTCGGGAACTCAGGTAGCCATATATACTTCTTCATTTAACACTATATGGATAGTACGCGGGTTTACCCTGCGGCTAACTCCAGCTTCGACAGCGATGCGAGGTGCTGCAAATGACCCGTCGCTCTATCGCAGTTTCTTCAATGACCTTAACATTTTTTTTTTTTTTTCAAATTATTAATTTTATTGTCTGCTAATTTTATAATTAAAATTGGGCTGGCGCAATACCAGCACGCTCTTTATGTAAATAAGTGCTGTAAATATAAAAATATGTATAAAAATGAATTTAATTAAAAAAAGATAGTTCATATTCGATGTCGAGTTCAGTGTATTTAAATCTTCATTTTCAATACGAACAATGTTTCTGTTCGATGACCGTGTGCCTCTTAAGCAAAGAAGAAGTCTTTAACAACGGAAATCTTATTTTCGTGACTAACCATTTAGAGGTTATAGATGAGTTATATTTCGTCTTTTCAGAGTACATTTTATTAACCGCTTGTAGAACGACAAACACTCTCTTCACATAGCCCCATAAATCGAAAACACCAGTGGCGTAAACGAGCCGTGATGGGCACTTCTCTTATTCTTCCATTGTAGTGAGATTTAATTTCTTTTTAGTTATTCAAATAACTGTGTTATAGACTTTGGTTTGCGTGTCTTGATGCGTTTGGATCGATGACCCTTACGTCCAAAAATTCATCTTGACCTTTAATTCAAAATCCCCT
>JAUOBW010255987.1:0-11245 GCA_032360285.1 Lepidozona retiporosa | reverse complement strand
ACAGATGGTGTTACGTCTCGATCAATCTTAAGGTTTACCATCCCACCCTTGTGCATTTAGTATAAGTTTTCCTAACTCTGGGAGATTCCCCAAAAAACATGTTTTTATCTAAAAGCTTCAGAAATTGGAAAGACACATAAAATAGTCTTGATACTTTTTTCCACCTCTATGGTGGCCCAGTCGAGCCATAGTGGATTTAATTTATTTTTTAAAAAAATATTAAAACAAAATCGAAAAAAAATCGTTTTC
This sequence comes from Lepidozona retiporosa, assembly GCA_032360285.1. NCBI lineage: Eukaryota > Metazoa > Mollusca > Polyplacophora > Chitonida > Ischnochitonidae > Lepidozona > Lepidozona retiporosa. Next base: position 10,996 of record JAUOBW010255987.1, on the reverse strand, counting down.
GTGAAATTAAATCGAAAAAATATATAAAGGTGGCTCAGACGAGCCATAGTGATGGCCCAGACGAGCCATAGTGAAAACAATTTTCTAAAATAAAATCGTACCGTTGGCCCAGACGAGCCATAGTGCTGGCCCAGAAGAGCCATAGTGATGGCCCAGACGAGCCATAGTGATAGCCCAGACGAGCCATAGTGAAAACGATTTTCAAAAATCAAATTAAATCGTACCGGTAGCCCAGAAACTTTTTTTAATAAACTTGATACTGTGAGACAAACCTTCGCGATTATTAGGTAGGTTCATATTTAGCGTGGTAAAAACCAGGAAAAAGCAAGTAAATGCTTTATTTCCACCTAGGCCACTCAGTTTAATCATAACAGATCTCCAATGACCAGGAATAAGCCCCAGATCACGGTGGAGTGCTGGGTTGGCACTTCTGCTGTGTCCCCATCCAAAAGCTTCACTCGTTAAGCATTTGAGTTGCATGTTTTCTGAGTGTTGAATTTTCTATGCCAGGTTGAGCTTATTAATGATAGCTGGAAAACGTGATGAGAACCCTAGCATTAGAGAACCCTAGCATTACTTTAAACTATAAACGAACCAAGTTATTATTTTTTTTGATTTGTACGGTAGGGTTTTGCGGTGTCGTTTTTGACCAAATTTCAGCCTTGTTTTGCTTATAAAAGCAATTCTTACAAAAAAAAGCGTGTGTTGTTGAGCCAGATGAGCCCCTCTAGCTGTCGTCGTAAAGTTACGAAACACGAAAAGAAAGGATTTCAAGCCTGAACCTTTCTGTAAAACTGAGATAAGCGTACTTCAGTGGCAGCATACATCAGATACCATAATGAGATAAATTTTCGCAGAGATTAATTTTCGCGGAGTTTAATTTTCGCGGATCGGCCAAAAATCTAATCTCGATGTTTAAAGTTTTCTAGGAGTTAGAAAACTAACGAAACAATATTTCCAATTATGTTCGTTTATTCTAGCTTAGTTTGTAGGTTAAAAAACGCACATACACAAAATAAATATATACAGAAATAAAAAATAAATAGAAATTTGGCCAGTTTTAAACTTTTAACTAAAATTTTCGCGGAGTTTTATTTTCGCGGATGACCAATTTCCAAAAGTTTCGAGGAGTTTTATTTTCGCGGATTGGCAAAAAAATCCGCGAAAATCAATCTCTGCGAAAATTAATATCGTTAATAGCTTGTTCTAAATTTTTTGTTCTTATACTCTCTTGGCTTTTTATAGACATTTTTTGTATTACTTTATTTTTTTATCATTTTAATACTTTCAAAAACCGATTGTTGATTTCATGGGTATTTTAACATTTATGAAACACATACTTTTCTTAAAAATTTGAAAGACCAAAGCGTGTATCTTGATCGTTCAATTTTAACATTAAGAAGGGGTAAACCCCCCTAATTTTTCTATTGAATTTATGCATGAAATTTTGGTATAAGTTGGTAACCTATACAATTCTAAAAAAAAAAAAGTAAAAAAAAAATGACCCGTACCGGGCAAAAAAAACATATTTTAAGCGAAAAATCGCTTCGCGCTGGCCATAATATCTCAAAAACCACTTATTGCTTGGGGCAAATATTTGTATGAGAGGTTTATAACACACATATATATGATTTAAACAGAGGATTTTTTCAAAAAATACCTGTACTCCGAAATATCAAAGGTTCTTGAGATATTGTGGCCAGCGCGTGAAAAAAATTCATTCTGAGAAAAACGCGGAGAAAAACTAAATATAGAACCGAATTTTACCGGAATCTATTTAATCAAATTTAAAAATATCAGGACAATGAAGTCGTATAAGAAACTAACCGCCATTTTCATAAAAGCTGTTTAGGGCTAAAATTGAATTTTTTTCACATTGGAATAACTTCAAAGCAAATTAAGGTTAGATACAATACACATTTAAACATAATGTTAAAAAACCTTATTTAGCCGATTTTAAAGTAAATTCAACTTAAGCCTTATAAGATAATTCTAGTTTTTAAAACGTCAGTATATATATTTTTTAATTTTAAGCCCATCCTCCGGGACCACAATGTAAACAAGGCCTACGCTTTTGTTGCGATATCCCTGTCATCATTTTATTAATGTTTTTAAATAATTACTGTTTTTTATATGTACTTATTTACTTACTCACACACTTATTTTCTTCTTACCTACTTATCTTTTTATGGTAGTCATCTTTTCTTGAGTTGGTTTACATTTATACCAATTTTCAGCTGAATATAATATATAGAGGGCAATTTTACCCCTATGTAATGTACATGTAAATATCCCATGGATAATAGGGTTTAAGGGATTGTTCAATACAAAAAAATAAAAATAGTTATTGCAGTGTTTTACACAAAACGATAATAATGTAAGGGAATTTCCAAATACAATCATATCCTATAAATAAATGGGTGCCTATCCAACACTCCAACAAATATATAATAAATATATTAATTACGCACAATTAAAAAAGCTTTTTTTTTTTTTGCATAAATTATGCACCTTTTTATATCCGATGTGAAGTTTGACGCATCAGAAAATTACTATCTTCTTCTTATATATGCGTGATCCTGTCAAATAAGTTATCGCTTCAAAAACTGTCGTTTTATTGCTTCCGCATTAAATTGATTTTTTTTCTTGAATTTATCGCTTTCGCGTTAAATTGATAAATTGTGAACTTACCTTGAATAATTTCGTATTTCCCATTAACCTCACATACACATGTTTCAAAGGCGTATACACATTCGTCCAAATGAGAAGCCATTGCTGCCCAAATTGCCAAAACTATTGCGATTAGAAGAAATCCAATCCCTTCAATGAGGAATGCGATAATATTTATCACCATAAACGCTATCATCTAAATGTAAATAGTTAAAATGCCGTAAATGATCGAATAACCAGCCCCTGGGCTGAAACTTCAGAACTTTAAGAAACTTCAGTTCTCACTCAAATCCTATGCTTCTTTAAAAAAAAACGTTTTTTTTTTGACAAAATGGCTTTTGAGTACTATTTTACCATTTTTATTTACAAGTTTATCCATTAAATTTACCTTTATTTGATAGTTGTATTGAATTAGCAGTGTGAAGCGGTTTTAATCATTTTATTTCAAATATACAATACTGGGGTAGAAGCTAATACACGTTTTTTTTTTATTATAAGCAACAAGTTTATAAGCAACAGTACTAAAATCTCTAAAAAAAATAAGCAATATTACTACTAAATTTGACCAAGCTAAGCAACAAATAAATCAATCCATAACTAATATTTGTAGCATTGCCTCATTTTATCTATAGTTATAATTATTTCAATGAATTTATTGCTAATGAATTAGTTTGAGTTTGAAAAATCATTTTTTAAATTCAGGACTTTGAAAATGTCTATCTTATTAAGCAACACGTAAGAAACATTAGTACTAAAATTCTGCATTTCTGCTAATCTACACTAGTACTTAAGCCAAAGCATAGTTGCTTATATAAAAAACTTGTAGGTCAAAATGAGTTCAGGGGATGGGTACTTATTCGGGAAGGGTATTTTTTTTTGGAAATGGGGCTTAATCGATTTTCTACGGTTTTTCTACACCGGTCATATTTTAAAAACCTTTTTCATAAATTAATCGTCTTTAAAAAGCAACTAGCGCTTGTTTAATATCATTGACACAAATTAAAAACAAAAGGGGACCCATAATGGATCCCTGAGGAACTCCACATTTCACTAACTCCTCATAAGAAAATTCTTTAACGAAATTTCCTAACAATTAGCAATTGTATCAAAAGCTTTTTGGAGATAGATGAGTATCATTCCGTGTGAAATTATTTTTTCAAAACCCACCAACATTTTATTATGAAGATATGGTAAGTCACCTAGATTTAATGTAAATAGGGTTTTATTTATTTCATTCTGATCAAAAATTTTGTCATCGAATAATTGTAAATATATTTCGTTTTAAAGATAGGCTAGTCGGTTAAGAAGGAAATTTAAAACTCTCAATATCTTTAGCTTATGAAAATTATTTTAAAAGGTGAGGCCAACTTTTATTAAAGTAGGTTTTACGAATATGTAGCTGAAAATATTTAAAAGTTAATCAAATCTAGGGCCTAAAATAGAAAAATCAGTATCATCGTTTTTGTCCCAAATTACTTTTTTTCACTTCCTTCCAAAAGTAGAAAATTTTATTAAAAGTTAATACAAGAGAAAACAAAAATAATAAAGCACAAGGTATTCATTTAAGAAAAGTGAAAAGTGACTATCCTTAACTAAAACAAGAGGCGCCACGAGGCGACTTAGCCAGCATTATTAAATCATCGGACAGAAAAAGAATAATTGCCCCCTAAAAGTAAAAGTAAACAATGCTTAAAATATCAATGGAAATTGTAGCTATCGTCTGGGTTGATATTACCACGGAACTATAAACAAACACTTGATATTACACCTTTTTTAGTAGTAATACAGTACACTTCATAAGAACACACTGAGGCTCTGATTTTGGACAAAAGGTATAGCTTTTAGAACAATAGTTAAATAAATAAAACTATTTAGTCTCAAATATATTCAATGAGCTTTTAGGCATCAATAACTGGTTATGATTTTTAGCTGATGAAGTTGCTATAAATCTTTTTAGTTGAGCACCTACTTGCTTATAAGCGGGAATGTTTTAAAAATGTTTTATACGCTCAGTAAATAGAATCGTAATTAGAATACCCAAGACGGAGAATATTAGTCAGTTGATCTAAATAATATGTTTACTGTTAAAGTAAAAAACTACCCTATCATACGAAATAGGGTTAGATAAGCCGCAATCAACTTATCACCGTAAATTTTAAGCTATTAAGGTGATAATTTCATAATGCATGCAAATAATGATAAGAAAAAAGAATTTTAAGAAGTTTTACCGTTAGTTTTCTGTGAAAGAGTTGATTTAATAATACATTCTATACAAATTTGAAGGAAAGAATTTACATTTTAAACAACAGTCATATCCTCACATTTAATGAACGTCCCGTTCCCGTTAGAAGTTTAAAAATTGAATTATAGCACACTAGAGCTCTTTCTGATAAATACGGTAGGGCACATAGTTAGTCTATTCAAGGATATTCTATAGACTTGCAATCGTTTAATTAAGTATTTAATTTAAAGTCTACATTCTTCTTTCCTATCTCTATTTTTTACTTTTCGCCATAACATGTTAGGCGAATAGCATCAAGCGGGAAATTAAAATAAAAGCCGTAACAGACTATAACTATAGTCTATGATATTCTAAAGCAGTAGGTCATGGATTCCCGTGTGTTTTGATGGTAAACGGCTGGCTTGCTAGAGTAAATATGAATTCATGACTTTTTCCTCGAGGATTCGAAATTTTTATAAAACACTTACCGCACAGAAACTTTTTGTAAACCCGCAAACGACTCCGAATATTCCTGGAATCATGAACTAAAATAAAGAGGGAAATCAAGAATTATTTAAAATAAAATAATATATACACAAATAAACAAACAAAAACATAACAAACATTAAAGTAGCAATTTTCATTTGGCCGAACAAAATATAATTTTCACAGATTTCGAAACGGACAAAAGCCATGAATATATATATTATTGTTTTCGTGATTCGAATGTTTTCCTTAATTTCTCAAAAACAAATTTCTATGAATAACTTGCAATAAGTAAATATTTTGCGAATATTTATTTTCGCGAAATGGCGCTAACTTCACGGAAGAAATAATTATAGAAAGTAATTTAAATTAATACATAAAATAAATTTAATAGGGGCTTTCGTAGTAAATATTTTTTTATGAGAACAGAAATATATTTTTTTAAATTATAACCGTATAAGACACGCATCAGACATTGATATTGGAGAATAACTTTTTTCCCGGTGTCGGATTTGAACTAATGGAAAATTTGATTTGCCGACACTCTGTGTTTTGAGTCTCCAGGAAAATTTGAATTCCGTGACTTCGTTATATGGATTTTGACATGGACCCATTAGATTTCGAGCGTCTAAAATTTTCCAAATGTCAAGATTTTTGCATTCTTACACGAAATTAAATATACGAGAAATATATATGTAGGGTACGCGAAACTTAACACACGAGAAATATTTTATGTAAAAATTTTCATTAAAATGGTATGTTTTGTATAAAACCGTGTAAAATTAAATACATGCAAAATATAACTATATGTAGAAACTCGTGAAATTGAATACATGCAAAATATAACTATATGTAGAAACTCGTGAAATTGAATACACACGAAATCAATGACTTTTAGGACTCCTGGGATGAAGCGCACGCGAAATTTAATACACTTAAAGTAATTCAAAAATAGCACAATATGTTCGTATCGTCAGAAAATCGTGATACAGGTAAAGAACCCATAAAATATGGTTCACAAATCACATTTATTTTTGGCAAGATAAGTCAAATAGATTGACATAAGATTCACTCTGATTTGAAAAAACAATAGAACACGGGGCGTCAGTCAAAATTATTTGCTTATTACAAAAAATAAGGCGTTTTCTGAAACTTTACTAAAAAAGCTCTCAATTTTTAATACCCTGCTACTGACAACACTGGTACACAAGTTTCAATTCTCTCTATCAACTCTCGTTTTTGTTTTTCACAGGAAAGCAACATGGTGAATATTTGTCTGCGTTATGTCGAGGGAAAGTCTCAATCACAGGTAAGAGAATGAGAAACAAATATCGTTGAGGAGAATATTTAACATGGATAAGTGAAATTAATCAATTACATTGAATTTTCTTTGATCTTAATCAAGAAATCCACTCGGATAAAACCCTGCTCAAGATTAAATATGACATAACAAATCGGATTTCAAAAAGTTGAAGTTGTTCATTGGAGATGCTACATCTTTGATTAATTATTTTAAAACTTACAGCTATTCCAGCCCAGTAAGGAGTGAGCGAGGCAGCCATATTCGCTTGGCCAGCTACTACGAACGAGCATATCGTTATTATTAATCCAATCACTATTTCCATGGCACCAATCACAAGCGCTGCAATAGCATGATTCTTCGCCACAGGTCCACCCATCTTTATCGTCTTCAAAAAATTATGATAAGATTTCCCAATGGAATCAAAATTTATAACTATTTATAATAATCACGTGATATTTCAAATTATTTATTTATGTTTGCTTGGTAACTCTGTTCAACATTTCATATTTAAAATCAACTGCAGAGTATTCTCAATGGATATTATGACCGACGTTTTTTTTCATTTAAATGATGTTAATTATTTAAAAGCTCTGTTAACCCCTTAAGTGTGGGTAACGTATATATACGTTTTTTACCGTAGTATAAATATACCCTTACTTCGGGCACTTCCCGTTGGAATTTGGACTCGTAACCAAGTGCGCTGCATTCCCAGATAAATTCTGAATCGAAAAGCAGTTGTTGGGCGCCTCTATTAGCCATTGTTTCGATGCGACTGTCACGTTATTTTTTGTCAAATTTTGGAAATGCTTCACACTTAAGGGGTTAACAGATGTAGAAACAGGCTGTGATCTTCACGGTAACTAAAAACATACATCAATAATATTTTTTCTAATAAAATAGAAACAATAATATTGTATCACAATAAAAGCCACACAAACGAGAAATTAAAATATATATTTTAAAGGTTTTTTATACCTTTTTCGATCCTTGATGGTATGCACATTCTATTAAAGTATAAACCTCAAAGATTCATGCAATTCGATCTTAACCACTTTCTTGAACTTCTCACACGGGAGTACGCGCTTCCATCTATTTCTCTCGTGAAGTAAATGTATATCAAAAGATTTATATTATGTTTCGAGAGAAGGATGTAACAAATTTACCTTACATAGTTCTTTACATCTGCATATGTGAGATTTCAATGCTGGTAATACTGTATTTTTTGTGTTTACTTTCGGTACCTTCGCAAGGGTTTGTGCCCCTAGTCTAGGTAAATCCACGCTTAATACAACAGGTGATCACTCTCTTCTACATTAAACCAATGATTAAATATATTCATTTATTTCAGATGATGCCTGTAGATACTGCGATCCACATGCTATTTGTGAAAAAGGGAAGTGCATCTGTAAAGAAGGTTATCAAGGAGACGGCAAGTTCTGTGCTAGAAGTAAGTTTTTCTCTATATAATATTTAAAGACGGTTGATATTTTTAGCGCGCAATGATTATAACTTTTATATTTTTTGTGAGCATTATGTCCTCGAGTCTGAGAAAAGCAACGAGTTCTTCGCGTGTGTAATCGCACGGTGATGAGCACTCCGCGTATGTAATCGCTCAGTGACGAGCTCTCCGCGTGTGTAATCGTGCGGCGACGAGTGCAATTAAGATATTTTGTTGAAACTCTTACCTCAGAACTTTTTTTGGATTAAAGTTGTGCTAACTATATATATATGCTATAAATGTCATATTATAAAAGCCAATTTTTAATATAACAACCTTTTTTCAATAATCAAAATATAAGAGCTTTTTACTCTCGCAAAGTTTCCGTTGGGTGTAGTCTGAGTATGCATTGATTTTTATTTTTTAGAGAGCATGTGTCACCCTAACAACCCTTGTTTGAATGGCGGCACGTGCAAAGACTACCTTGGGTCGTATGATTGTATCTGCGCGCTCGGATGGACTGGGGAGCATTGTCAAGGTAGGTGAGGCCAATAAAATGATGTTTTGGATAATTTTATATTTTTATTGCCACAAAAAATGGTGTAACTTACTGGAAAAATACTTCACAGGGATAAATCCGCACGTATACAAACTTTCATGGACGGATTTGCATATTTTTTGCGGATGGACCCAACAGGATAATTTCGCGTAGATAAATGTTCACGGATGGCCATAGCAGAAAACAACTCTATGTATCATCTAAGTTTCGGTTATAGTAAGTAAGAATGGGATTTCTCCCAAATGTAGTTTAGCCTTTTCTCGAGTGGATAACCTTTCGTGGATTGTGTGTCTGACATTTCTCGCTTGGATAAACCATCACCTATTTGGCACAAATGCGTGAGTTTTCTGTATCCATTCTAAAACGGTAATTTTCACTTCCTCCTAGAATGAAAGAATTAAATCATAAATAGATCACTCCGTCGATGACTTTTAGAATAAAGTCGAAATATTAGTGTAAATTAATATGTATTGTTTAAACTTTTTTTATCTACATTTTATTTCATATAAGGTCCAATATCGTTTATTGTATGTAATATAATGTATTACGATATTGTAATAAACGATATCGGACCTGATATTACAGTCATCTAATACAATTTAGATAAAAATTATCTTTGAACAATTGATTTCATCTAAATTTAATATCATAGGGGCACCATAAATTATATAACCTGGTCCAATATCGAAACGCCAACTATAATGTAATATCGTCTATTTTATGGGCCGGGATAAAAATTCTGGTGAACGCCCGGAGGCTCGGAAAAAAACTTTGGTGTATTTCTGGGACCAGAATTATGAAAATGACTTAAAAAAACACTACTAAATACCTATTTTAATAGACTTTATACAAATATTTTGTGCACAGAAGCCGGGAATAAATGAATGCCCGGGGGTAATTCCTTTCTGGTGAATGTCCCGGACGTGATAAATCCATGATCTTTTCGTATAACTCTGTTATTATAAGAACGTTTTTTCTCTTTCTCGTTGATAGTGAAAACCGACGCGATACTTTGCGTTTGATACGATTTGGCGATTGTATTAATACACGAACGTCGAAAAATTCCATCTCGTAATTTTTCCAAAAACTACGTGTAGAATTATGTAACCTAAGTTCGTCAGAAGTATTTGTACTTTTAATACTAAATGCTTCCCAAGTAAATGACGCAAGTTCACATATTATTAATTCACATAATATTCACATAGCATATATCATAATAAATTAGGATTGCCTATAAAATCCCCAATAACTATAGGCTCGCTAACAAGCAATCTATGGCTTTCACAAACATTAACCCTTTCAGCACACAATAGACTTCCAAACGTGCACAGATTTCGTTTAAATTTTTCCAATTTTCTAAGGGTCATAACTCTAGATTGCTAAACTTTTAAACACTCATGTTAGGCTGATTGGATAGACAACTTCCCGTTATTTAATTTTGTCTGCAAAAAACGCGCCTTTGTGTCTCCGTGACAACCCGGCCTGGGGCTCTGCCCCCTGGACCCCCGAAAGCCGTTCACAGCGGCTCTGCGTGCTGAAAGGGTTAATATATTGATGGCGAGTTAGTGATAGATTTATCAACATTTATATGTTAGCAAACAATACATAGCCCCACCTCTGTCTAGTTTGTTTTTCCATATAATTATTTAGATTTACAAAATCAACATTAGTTTTAAAAATTCCAGCTTTAGCGTAAATTGAAATGTCATAGTAGAACCCATGTGATGAAGTATTATGGAGTTATTGTTATTAAACCTATCTATGCTGGAGGATAATAATAGGGCGGACTTAAGACACTTTTTTTTTAATAACTTAATAACTAAAAATAATTGATTAGTTTTAGCCTACATTTTTCAAAATGTTTTGAAATATGTCGTTAAATATTTTTAGGAAAAAAATTTAAACAGTGGTTGAATGTTTTTGTACATATTGGCAAATTTGAGCCTACGCTACTAACTCTAAAGGCAATATTTGCATATCTGCAGATTTAGCTTTTTGACATAATAACAGTGACTTTATACTAATTTTGGGCTACAAAATAAAATATTGACTCCACGTGTCCTGTATATTATCTAATGACTTGAAAATTGACTCAATACACACCATCCAGGGTCTCCCGTTTGTAAAATTTCGCTGATTCTGCAGTTTTTAGCCGCCACATTGGATTTCCTTTGGATCGTAAAATGCGGTTAGAAAAAACTCAAAATAAATAACATTTCTTTAAATTACATGATTGTATCAATATATTTATAAACAAATACTATGTATAAATAAAGTTTAATATTGCAGGATGTAATACACCTTTTAGACATGTGTTTG
>JAUOBW010255876.1:0-11245 GCA_032360285.1 Lepidozona retiporosa | reverse complement strand
TCAACGTAATATTTCACAATTTCGCCAAAGTATGCGCCATTTTTATGTGGAATTTCTGAAATATGTACAGTGGAATTACGCTAATGCGGACACCATTGGTGCAAAAAAATTCTCCGCTTTAGCGGGATGTCCGCTTTATAGGGAGCGTTTTTGGTGAAAACATTCATTTGGTGCAAAAAAATTGTCCGCTTTAACGAGCTGTCCGCTTTAGACGGTGTCCCCTTTAGCGGGATTCCACTGTAATAAGTAATCCAGTTAAGGTATCTAATCGTAACTAATTTAAATCCATGGAGTGGTCAAACTTACATTTATGGTGTTGTCAAAGATACTTGCTGATGGTGTGGTCAAATTCACTAACGTGTCATACTTAAATTTTTTAAAACTAATTGGTCTGATTTCAGCATCTTATTTCGAGGAAAATTTGTTAGACTAAAAACATAATTTAAATGACTTAACCAATCAAAATGCTTTGACTATCACGATTTTACCAATCAAAATGCTTTGACTATCACGATTTTACCAATCAAAATGCTTTGACTATCACGATTTGACCAATCGAATGTCTTGAACATCATTAATTTTATAAATTATTAAATGCTAGATTTTATTTAGATTCGCCAAATTTTAATTACCTAATAAATTTATATATCTTTATAAATATGGTTTTTTGTATTTATGTTTTCTTACACCGAACACTTTCCTTTGCTTATAATATAAATCACTCTTATTCGTTTGGACTTTAGCCTTAGGTAGATACTCGTAGAACTCTTGTGTGGATTTATTTTGGTCCCTCGGCGAAGCCAGTGACATTCCTGAATATTTAAGTATGTCCATCCCTCAGTAGACTAGCCTTTTATTTCAGCTTCTCGCCTTATACTATTCGCCTAACAGACTAGAATAAATGTTATTCTAAAGGTTTGCGCAAGAAAGCGTGTTCCTTGTTGGCAAGCCAAATATAAGGATATGTTAGTTAATATCTTATAACATCATTAACTCTGATATAAAACACGCAATTTATAGGGAAGGAAACAGTTTAAATCTTTAGATATACTGCCATCAAATCCAGGCGAAAATTAGAGGTAGCGAATTAGGAACTCAAATTATGAGTGGCGAAAAATAAGGATAAATATATTTTTCAGGGTACGAATAAATTTTATTCTAAAGGTTGGCACAAGCAAGCGTGTTGGTTGTTGGCAAGCCAAATATAAGAATCCATAAAATTAATAATATATATAACTGGTCCACAAACTTTCTGCTATCTTTGTTTTATCACTTCTAGAATATGTGTTCTAAAAATATTTTTTTACAACTTTGCATGAAATTGAAGTGTGTTCTAGGGAATCACTCTGTTAAGCTCTTACAACTGTGACGTTGCTGATTGGTTAAGACACGCCACGTGACACTAATTATGCTAAATATGCTTTGAACTATGCAAAAACTAACCTTTTGAAATCAGCTATCCCGGGTAACGAAATCCATACGCACCCAGCTCTTGCCAAATGTGCGACCGCGTCGAAATACGCGTTTCGCGCGTTTTCTTTGCTTGCGCAATAAAATAGTGGTAGTATTGACTATATTAATATAAAAATATAAAGCGAATTCACTAGTGACGTAGATGTTTGATTTCATTCAAATTATTCCTGGTCATATCGAAAATAATAAAACTACAAATTGCAAATTGCAAATCAACTAGTCGAAATATTCCAAGATAATATTCCAAGAAAGGGTAATATTGGATCAGTTGGCCAGATTTATAACTATCTAAGGTTTTAGTACACATTCTCTTGATAGACTTTTCCAAAAATGGCAGAGCTGTTCTAGACAGCAAATGTGGCATAAGCACAATCATAATAGTTACAAGAAGACCTTCTTGTAACAATGGCACAATATACTAGATTTAAGCATACGATTGCATTCAGCATTACTTATTCATTGCTAAACTAGTTGCGAATGGAATCTCTCGTAAATGCTTAACTTTAACTTTAACTTGAATAATTATCTCAGTAGTAGAAATATAATGACCTAAATTATTACATCCGGATCTTATCCTGGTTAAAAGTAATACTTGGAGTGAGTTTCCCAGGGTCTATACTATCTAGGAACATTATTATTTAACGGCCTTTAACATATTTCTTTAATCTACATATTCTTATTCATTCGCGAAACATAAATCTGTAACTCGTCTAAAGATAATACTTATGTGTTGAGAGCTTAGTCTGAGCCCCGACCGATATTCAGATAGTAATTGATTTAATTTATACTAAGTTCGCTAGTAGTTCCAGATAACGTTTCTGGAAGTTAAAAATATTGTAAGATATCCCAATTTGAATGAACATTTGCAAGGATATAATTCTTGTCTAAGATGAGGTCAAGCTTCTCACATTCAGACTCAATTTAAAACCGCTGATAATAATAAAAGTAATAATAATATAATATAATAAAATAAAAGTTTTTATTTCAACATTATACTTCAACAAATCTTAGGAGTATATCTCAAGCAACTCTATTTCGAGCCATCTCGGATGATTTATCACTATTGATTTTCCATAACTTCTTTTAGAGAATAAGAGTGCATGCATCCACACTAAAACACTAACAACTCCCGGGAAGGGTACATGCATCCACACTAAAACTCCCGGGGAGGGTACATCGTCCAGGAAATGATAGGGATGTGCCGCCCAAAAATTTAAAGCATACCTGTTTTTAAGGAAGACATTTTAAATTTGAACACCCGTTTTTAAGGGTTGGGTAAATATTTTTAATTGTAAATAATGTAAATTGACCCGTATTTAAGGACAACTGATAAAAGCAGCCGATCTTAAGTACAATATTAATTTGAGACCCGTTTTTAAGGAAAAAGTTTCCAAATAAGTACCCGGCTGTACGGTGTTTTTTCTTTAGAAACCCGCCCTTTAGGTTGGCACATACCTATATTCCAATATTGGCAAGTACCCCCACCCCCGGGTTACAACTACTGACGGTTGAGGTGCTTAAAGCAATAAAACAGTAACCAGGTCACCCTGAGAATATGGGATATTTTTAACGTTTTAATTTTAAGGAACTAATTAATTGCCATTCTTTCACCTACTAATACAATAACCTATGACACAAACTCGATTATATTTAATGCTAGCGTATTGTAGTAATATCATCAATTTTCGTGGGATTAATTTTCCATTTTTTCAAGGTTCGCGAAAATAAATCCTCGCGAAATGTTTAATAAAGAGTTGTTCGCAAAAATAAATCCCCGCGAAATATTTTATTACGAGTTGTTCGCGAAAGTAAATTCCTGCGAAATGTTTTATAACGAGTTGTTCGCGAAAATAAATCTCCGCGAAATTTTTGAAAACCAGATACTTCCAAAAATAAATCCTCTCACACCAGTTTATATTAAATAGTCATTGTTTCACTTACAAAATATAAATATAAAAAAATACTTCTAAAAAGTGATTACACAATAAATATTCCTCGAAATGAAAGAAAAATGTGTTTTATAATGTCATTGAATCAAATTGACTCATCTAAACCGAATTTTAGGGTTATTTAAAAAATCCGAAAAATATTGGAAAATGACGTCATCAGCTATTTTTTTTGTTTTTTTTTAATCTCTACATGATTTTCTATAATAACCTAAATTTCAAGTTCAAAGTATAAGTGGTTCTTGAGATACCAGGGGGTAGCTGTACACCCCCAATGCAGAATAAGCCGCCCCCCAAATACCCCGTGCAGAATAGGGTTGAATTTTACACTCGCGAAAATAAATCCTCATGGAATGTTTTAAAATGACGCCTTCGCGAAAATAAATTCTCGCGATTTCCATTTTTTTTCTTGCGAAAATAAGTCCTACACAAAAATTAATTCCTGCAAAAATTAATCACATTTAATTACACAATACATATAAATCCTTAAAATCCACTTCGCTATTCAAGCATAAAATCAAGGAATGGGATCTAAATTTTTGCAGTTTCAACCTATGAAAATAGGCAATATCATATTTTAATATTTATTTGTTAATTAGTAGTTTTTATTTCATTATATTTGTTGGTTTTTATTAGTTTTTTGAATTACTGTAAATAAATTTAATTGATTGATTGATTGATTATGGTTACAGTCCGTGACTAAATGCTTGCGATCGATCAGAATTCAAAAAAACTATATGCAGAACTGTAAATCCGCGCATTATGGCCCAATCCCACACTGCTTATCTTTTACGAAAATTTGATTATTTCCCAGAGATTTTGGTAAAAACTGCAGGATAACATACGGAATAACTCTGAAGTGAAATTCGAAAATCAAAAGTTATATAGAGAGAGATTAGTGGGGCAAAATTCTCGCGAAATTTCTTCCATTATAAGCTTCGCGCATTTAGTTGAAGGCCATTTTTTCAGGGAATTAGACTGTGGCTAAATAATTAAAGTAGTTTTATGTAAACTCTCTCTTAGCTACAGAAGTTTAGTTAAGGTTATGGGAATAAACTAATGCAATAGACTACTGCTGCCTACAAAAAGCATTTAAATAATCAAAAGTTACGTAAATGACGTCATATAAGAACTACCTAATAATGACGTCAAATATATAACTTTGCAGAATATTATTTTTTATTTTAGCTATACAGTTTATTTTAGCTATACAGCTGTTCTGCCTTTACCATGTTAAATCCGGACGATATTCCCCGACAAAGATTCCGTTCTTTTAGTACTACTTTACCGGATGTTTCTGGGACCAAAAGTTTTAATATTCCGTTCAATGTATTTGCGGCTTTCGATTCCACAGCAGAAAGTGACGAGGAAAATAATGAAGACGACGAACAAAAAAAATTGCAGTAAGAAAAACATCTCTTTTTTTTTAGATTACCCTAGAGTGATATGGTCGTATGCTGCAGCTAAATTAATGGAACTAAGAATAAGAAGGTCATTCTTAATTTATATAGCGTCTTAGCTTCTCAAGTTTGGTTTTATCCAACGGAGAGTGAAATTTTGAGGAAGATTCAAACATGTTAAAGATAGTCTCTGAGCTTTCATGAATTCGCCAAATTTTGCTCCGAGTTTTTAACAACTTTGATACCGATCTATCATGGGTCTCGCACTTTAAGAGTTAATTGTATTGAATTTCGCGAATTTGGGTTTCAAACGCGAAATCAAATACACGCGAAATTAAATACACTTGAAATATGTTCCAATGCAGGATACTCCTACTTTGAAATCTAATATACGCGAAATCAATAATTGTCATTATTGTATTTTTCTTTTAAAAAACGTATTTTCTGTTTAAAAAAATAAGGAATCAATAATTCTAGAACTCGCGAAATTAAGTATACGCGGAGTTTAATACACTTGAAGTAGCAGGCGCCTGCAGAGAATATAGAACATTTCGAGGCCTCCTCTCGACGGTTTTTCTTGCCAACCAGCCCCCTCATTAAATATGAGGCACCATCTACTTGATCGAAAGACTTGTGTGTTAACAAAGTGTATCCCATTTGCTCTACTTTCCTTCATTTCTCAACCACTGGACATCTTTTCTGCTTAACCAAATCCACTGACTACTTCCTCGACCTTTTCCTCTATTATCTTAATTTCTTTATTAGCTTGGAGAGGGCTTTTGCTAATCACCTTCTCAGCCGGTTGCCAATTAATCCTCTGCACCTAACTTCGACTTCAATATACTTATGCGGAGCAATACTTGATATAGTTCTATCTAAATTGACTGTAGTTAGTAGTTAGTGGCAAATCCAGTTAGTGGCAAATCCAGATAAGTTCCAAATGATCGTGCTCCGTATAAAATATATTTATATATTTTTAAATCGTTTAAAATATTACTTATACTTGGTTATTTATTACAATTTTTGGTTGTTTGGAAAGTCGAAACATTGGAGTTATTGGAGATATACTTATATTAGAGAAAGAGTATAAGCTGTTAGACTTTTTCTAATATAAAAGAAATCAGTATTTTTGTTTTGATAAATATATGATTTTATTAAACACATTTCTCCTTTACAAACGTTGATAGCAATATCGTTGAGTAATTATTATAATTTAATACAATATTCGTAGCCGACTCTACGTTTTAATCCTACCTTTTGACATTGCTAAACTATGGCTTCTTCAAATCTTAAAGAAATTTGTACTGGAAATATCGAAATCACGTGCAACAAACTAGTAAAAGATGATGAAAATTCAATCGAATGTTCGAAATGCAATTTTTGGTTTCATATTGACTGTCAGTCGATTACCCTAGCTGCATTAAAAGCGATATTGAAATTTAACCTTGTATGGTTTTGCGACAAATGCTTGAAAATGTTTATCGATCCTCCACCACCCCAACCTAATTCGAATGAGATTATGAATAAACTAGTTGAAATTAATAACGATATAAAAATTCTCAAAACAGATCTAGAAGAAAAACACAATGCCGTATTAGAGAGCTACTCGGATGCAGTAAAGAAGACTCCTATAGATAATGCATCAACGCCGCCAATCAACTCCGCCCCTACCTCTGTGATAGTAAGGCAAACAATACAAGAACTTAGCAACAGCAGCAGTGACCGCTCTTTAAATGTTATCGTTCATAACTGTACCGAAACTGAAGATGCTTTGAGTGACTTTTTGTATTTAGTGCGTGATGGTTGTAATGTAAAAATAGAAAATGAAGATATAACTTCATGCGTACGTATTCCATCTAACGTGATTCCTCCGAAAGTACCGATAATACGTGTCACCTTAAAAAATATTGAAGTTAAAAAACGAATTATGAACGGAAAAAGAAATCTGAAAACGAATATGCCAAATACTTATATCAATCAAGATCGCACTAGAGAAGAGCAGCAATATTTCAGTACTTTTCGCGCCGAACAGAAACGCCTAATCGAAGAAGATAAATCGGGAAAGTGGTTCTTCCGTATACACGGCCCTCCATGGCAATTAATGATAACGAAAGAAGAAAAGAAAAACGTCCTAAATGGGTCAACCTCAATCGTAACAAAAAATTAACTGATCATCGAGAGAAGCTAGATGTGTTATACACAAATGTCGACTCCCTATTAAATAAAAGATCTGAACTAAATTACATTATTACGATACATAACCCAGATTTACTTTGCTTAACTGAAGTTCTTCCGAAAAATTCGAGATATGATGTTTTAGAATCAGAAATTAGCATACCTAACTATACCTTGTATACGAACTTTGAACAGAAAAATATTAGAGGAACTGCTATCTTTGTTTCGGATAAATTAGTCTCATCCAGTATTAAAACGAATGAAAATGTTAAAGAATTATTATGTTGTGACATTTCAGGTATAAATAGTAACTTACTAGTTTGTACTGCATATCGTTCTCCAAATAGCTCGGAAGAAAACGACAATTTAGTTAATTCTGAAATCGTAAAGTTATCTTATGAACACTCAAATATTCTTCTCCTTGGCGACTTCAATTATCCTAATATTAACTGGTCTGACTCGAATAACCCTATTCCCCGAGATAACAAATCAGAAAAATTTATTGAATGCATCCGAGACACCTTTCTTCATCAACACGTTTTTCAACCTACTCATATCCGCACCACGCAAACACCGACAACGATTGACTTAGTCTTTACTTCTGAAATCAACATGATCACGAAAATAACCCACCTTGCTCCACTTGGAAAAAGTCATCACCAAATATTAAAATTCGAACTAAACCTTATAAGTCATACGCCAAAAATATCTCGATACCTTTTTTCCAAAGGTGACTACAATAAAATATCTATGGACTTAGAAAACAGCTTACCAAATTTCCTTTCAGTTTCTGAGCCATGGGATTTTTTCTCCAATTTAATACGAAATTCAATCGATATGCACGTTCCAAAAAGATCAATTAACACAAAAAAGAAAGCTCTCTGGTCGAACGGAAATTCCTTGACACTGATAGAGATCAAAAATGCAAAATATCGTGAATACCTTGCAGACCGTAATCAAATCTCTTACAATGTTTATGTTAGAGCACGTAACAATGCAAAATCTGCATGCCGAAAAGCTGTCATATCATACGAACGTGAACTCGCCGCAAATATTTCATCTAACCCTAAAGCATTTTATGCATACGTGAAATCAAAATCCAAGACGAAAAACTCATATCCAAATATGGTATACAATAATACATTTTCAAACAATGACTTCGAAAAAGCTCAATCATTCAACAATTTTTTCTCTAGCGTATTTACAAATGAGGATATTACCAACTTACCTTCTTTCGAATTGAATCGTTACGTTCCCCAGTTAACAGATACAATCGACTTTAGTTCTGAAAATATTGAAAAATATCTTTCCCGACTCAAAGTAAATACTTCTTCTGGGCCAGATGAAATACATCCTAGAATCATCAAAGAAACACGCCATCAAATATCAAAGTACCTTTCGAAACTATTTACTACGTCATACAATACGAGTACGATTCCGCAAATTTGGAAAGATGCGCATATAATTCCCTTGTTCAAAAAAGGTGATCGAACCATGACAAACAACTACAGACCCGTCAGTATTACTTGTATAATAACAAAAACTTTCGAAAAAATTTTAAAATCTCACATTTTAGATCATATATTAGAAAATGACTTATTAAGCTCTTTCCAGCATGGATTCCGACCGGGTCATTCGTGTACAACAAATCTGCTCTCAGTTATCGATACATGGTCAAAAGCTCTCGAGGACGGATTTCCAGTAGATTGCATTTATCTCGATTTCGCAAAAGCCTTTGACAAAGTGCCACACAAACGATTGATAACAAAGCTCAAAGCATACGGTATAGGCGGAAAAACGTTAAAGTGGATCGAATGTTTTCTTTCGAACCGCAGACAACGAGTATCTATTAATGGGATCCTTTCCGACTGGGCCTCAGTTGTCAGTGGTGTGCCCCAGGGGACTGTACTGGCTGCTTTACTATTTTTAATTTACTGTAACGATCTTCCTGATGTTATTTCTTCGATTGCAGCTCTCTTTGCTGATGACACGAAAATATACCGACTGCTGAAAAATATAATCGACAAGTTCAACATCCAAAACGATATAAATAAACTTACCGATTGGGCTAGAAAATGGAACATGATGTTTAACAGTGACAAATGTGTTGTAATGCATTTTGGTTACAATAATCCGTGTTACACCTATACTATGTACGATCCAATTAAAAATGAAAACATTGCTCTGAAATCATCTGATTGTGAAAGAGATCTTGGCGTTAATGTAGACAATAAGTTAAAGTATTCTTCCCATCACATTAAACAAACAAGCAAAGCAAATCGAATCCTTGGACTAATAAGACGTTCGTATACTCACCTTGATGCCTTTATGTTTAAAAAACTGTTCGTTACATTAGTGCGTCCTATATTAGAATACTGCCATGAAATAACATATCCAAGGTATAAAAAAGACATGCAGATGATTGAAAATGTTCTGAAACGATCATCTAAATTACTTCCGCAGTTATCGACGCTTTCTTACGAAAATCGCTTACGTATAATCGATCTACCTTCTATGAAATATAGATTTTTGAGAGGTGATCTCATCGAAGTCTATAAGTGGTTTCACCAGAGTTACCTATCACAATACAAGCCATTCACATTAAAAAACAGGAACTTTACAAGAGGTCATAGTTACAAACTAGAAAAGCAATACTGTCGACTTGATGTAAGAAAAGATTTCTTCACAATGCGTATAGTTAATAAATGGAACAGTTTACCGGATGATGTTGTAAACTCCAACTCACTAAACGCCTTTAAAAACAAGCTTGATACCTTTCTTGAAGATGAAAAATATATACATGATTAATCATATAATAGGTTGACAGGCTTTTAGCCTATATTGTAATCTTATTTTAATAATAATAATAATAATTTGTTACTCCAAGTTTGCTGGTTTATAAACATCGTAAACAAGAAGGAAATATAAATGCGACCGGAAATAAAAAGAAGACCGTATAAAGAATATTTGAAAACAACTACATTACACGGTTATTATTTTGTCAATATACATAAACAGAGAAATGTATTTATAGCCTGTGATTTAAATATTTGTCTGTTTAGAGTGCAAAATTAACGATTAATTGCTCAAATGCTTGTAATATTTCACTCCTAATGATTAATATTATTATGGGTTGGCTTGCCAACAAGCAACACGCTTGCGCAAACCTTTAGAATAAAATTTATATATATCAAAAGTGATAAGCATTTGAAAATAAATGCTTAAAAGGTCTGAATAATCAAGAATATCCACAATTTTAGACATAAATGTTCGTCCCATACCACTAAACCTTCCAAAAACCCGGTATCAATAAAGTTAAATTTCGCGTACGGTGTCTTTTTAAATAAATTACGATTATTGCAACTTTATAATACTTAATAAGTGTAGACGTGGTTTTATTCGTTTAGAAATTATTTATTTAATAAGTGTAGACGTGGGTTTATTCGTTTAGAGATTATTTATTTAATAAGTGTAGACGTGGGTTTATTCGTTTAGAGTTTATTGTTGTTTATTCGTTTAGAGTTTATTGTTGTTGTTATGTTTAGATTACAATGCAACATGGTTGCAGGTTGCCCAAGTGTATGTAGATGTTTTGATAAGGTTGTGGATTGCAGTGGTCGTGGTTTAACACAAGTCCCAACGAACATACCAACGGATACAAAAATACTCGACCTCTACAACAATAAACTAACAAACCTCTCCCCTACTATATTTTCTGCTCTCACATCTTTAACATATCTCCGCCTTCAAAACAATAAACTAACAAACCTCCCACCTACTATATTTTCTGCTCTCACATCTTTAACACATCTCAACCTTCACAACAACAACCTAGTGAACCTCCCTCCTACTATATTTTCTGCTCTCACATCTTTAACATATCTCGACCTTGACAACAATAACTTAATAAACCTCCCTCCTACTATATTTTCTGCTCTCACATCTTTAACATATCACCACCTTTACAACAACAAACTAGTGAACCTCCCTCCTACTATATTTTCTGCTCTCACATCTTTAACATATCTCCACCTTCACAACAATAAACTAGTAAACCTCCCTCCTACTATATTTTCTGCTCTCACATCTTTAACATATCTCGACCTTCAAAACAATAAACTAGTGAACCTCCCTCCTACTATATTTTCTGCTCTCACATCTTTAACATATCTCAACCTTTACAACAACAAACTAGTGAACCTCCCTCCTACTATATTTTCTGCTCTCACATCTTTAACATATCTCCACCTT